>BJCM01088229.1:2293-16033 GCA_018326385.1 Flaveria bidentis
AATACGCATAAAACAACCCATAAGTTTCATGTATAGTAATAAAGGCCCTTACAAGAATTAACAAAGCTAACTTTAAATTAACACAAAATTACAATATGTTACCCTGGATATACCTCTTGATCTTTCGTGACAAGGGTGTCACTTGATCCGTCACCAGACGTGCCATCTCGTTGAACTTGGTGGTGTATTGCTGATGGGTCATTGTTCTCGCCTCTAGCTGTAGGAACTCCATCTCAACTTTATCCATCTCATGGTAAGGACAAAACTCCTCAGTCACCAGCCTCTTCAACTCCAGCCATCTCATTCTTCCGATAGCCCGGCTACCCTCAGCTTGGAAAATATTGTCCCACCAACACAAAGCCGAGTCCACAAATGAGTGGGCAGCGAACTTCACATTCTGGTCCTCTCGGCACTCGATGATATTTTGGACAACTTCCATCTCTCTCACCCACCGGTGAGCAACAGCAGCAGAACCATTACCGTCGAAGGTTGGGGGCTTGCATCTCTGAAATGCCCCATAATTGCAGCCTCGTGCCGCCTCCGACGTAGGCTCTTCTTCTTTCTCTTCCTCTTCGTCATCGGAGAAGACCATCTCAGTCTCGGGTTGTCTCCTTTCGCCCGTAGGCCTACTCCTTTCCTTCTTCTCCCCCTCCCATACAGCCTTTATCACTTCTGTCACTACAGACAATAGGTTCGTCTGCATGACCTGATGAACTTCTTCCACAACAGCCTCATTTACTGAGGCTCTTAGATTGGCGCTCTCATCACCGCCCTCCGGATGAGGGGTCTCGGGTTCTTCATGAACCACCTTTTCGGCTCTAGGCCTTTCTCTCGTAGCTCGTGGTTCAGCACCACGACCTCCACCACGTGAAGCTTTAGATGATCTACCACCAGCCAACCTCAAACACACACATTGAAAGATTCAAATACCAACACGGTCATTCAAGGGAACAACTTAGTTTATGTCAAGTTTTACTCTTCATACCCCAAGCATTTCCTATCCTAACTCCATCAGTATCTAAATCTACAAGCAGCACACAGAACAAATCACATAACATGCGCACATAATACCGGTTAACATTAAGAAAATACCTGATGGCACGTAGATACTCGGACTGGCATCCCTTCCCCCTCCGTCCCATTTTGAGTTTAAGCTAAGGTTTATTTTGAAAATTTACCCGTTTCACTTAAACTTTGGCTCTGATACCAACTTGTAAGGCCCCATTCCCAGGACGCTTACAGATGGCCAATCATCGCTCATAAAACAAATAATTACATTAACTTGAAATAAACATTGCAGTGGAAACATCAAAAAAAACATTTTCATTAAAATTGCTTTTGGAAAATAATACAACATTGATTACGCAATTTCATTTGTTCGCATTACAATGCAAAAACATTAAACAAAAGAATGCCATCCAAAATGCCAAGTAGCTGCCCGGCGCCATCCTCAGCAATCCTCACCTGCCAACTAGAAAATGCATAAAAAGTCAGTGTTGCTGAGTGAGTTCTAGTTTTAAAAAGACATTACATTACCTTCCATTCACCAAAACATTTTCATTACTATCGCACGTGATCACACATCGCACATAAATCAGGGTAATAATTATTATCTTCATCATCGTTCGTTTGGTACATTTCACACATCTCGCACATATCACACATATCGCACGTATCGCACATATTGCACATATCGCATGTATCGCACATATCGCACGTATGGAGTGGTCCCTAGGACAGACTCCCCCTATGTGTGTGAACTCTTATGGGTTTGCCAAGATCGCACGTTGTATAACACACAGTAATTAGGAAATCGCACGTTATTGGAGCAGTCACCAAGACTGAACTCTTATTGTGTATGAACCCTCATGAGTTAGCCAAAATCGCACGCTGTAGATACACACATAGTTAGACACTCCTCCTATGTGTGTGAACTCTTATGGGTTACCCAAAACTGCACGCTGTATGACACACAGTAATTAGGAAATCTCACGTATTGGAGCAGTCACCAGGACTAAACTCTTACTGTGTGTAGGAACCCTTATGAGTTAGCCAAAATCACACGTTGTATGACACACACAAGGTAACAACTCTCAATGAGTTGTGAACCTCCCTTCACTTGCTTGCATGGCTTTTCATTTATTCATTATGTTCCACTTTCATTATCTTAAATCTTTCACTTCGTTAAGATAATACTTTACGTTCATTAACAATATCAAACCACTTAGAGTCACATCATCACACGTAATAGGGAACATAACAGAACATAACATGCAATCATACATAAACATAACATCATCAATAACACATCATCATTCATGCCCATCATATCATCTATGACCTCAAAAAGTCAACTTACATAGCCCCCGGGAACCTCCCAACTCAAGGCCTACTTAAGAAATTTTCCCCAAAAAGTTAGAAAATATTCTAAGTGTTCATCCATATTTCCTCTTTGTTCATCCGCATTTCCTCTTTGTTCATCCGCATTTCCTCTTTGTTCATCTGCATTTCCTCTTTGTTCATCTGCATTTCCTCTTTGTTCATCCGCATTTCTTCTTTGTTCATCCGCATTTCCTCTTTGTTCATCCGCATTTCCTTTTACTCATCCGCATTTGTTCATTCGCATGAACTTACTCATCCGCATTTGTTCATCCGCATTTGTTCATTCGCATGAACATACTCATCCGCATTTGTTCATCCGCATTTGTTCATTCGCATGAACTTACTCATCCGCATTTGTTCATTCGCATTTGTTCATTTGCATGAACTTACTCATCCGCATTTGTTTATTCGCATGAACTTACTCATCCGCATTTTTTCATCCGCATTTGTTAATGCTCATCCGCATTTCCTCTTTACTCATCCGCATTTGTCAATGCTCATCCGCATTTCCTCTTTACTCATCCGCATTGACTTTTACTCATCCGCATTTGTCAATGCTTATCTGTATTTCCTCTTTACTCATCCGCATTGACTTTTACTCATCTGCATTTGTCAATGCTCATCCGTATTTGGAACACTTAAGCAATTATTCTAAAACTTAGGCATATGAGCTACTGTTTGGGCGCATGAGCAGCCTAGGGCACACTTAACATCATAATTCGGTCCCTAAACACCATC
Organism: Flaveria bidentis; assembly: GCA_018326385.1. NCBI lineage: Eukaryota > Viridiplantae > Streptophyta > Magnoliopsida > Asterales > Asteraceae > Flaveria > Flaveria bidentis. The sequence goes on from BJCM01088229.1 coordinate 5,414, forward strand.
TATCATGATCTAAGCTTAAATCATACATTCCAAGCCTTAGAAACACAACCATTACATCATCAAACATGAACATAGTCCAAAATCAAACCACACTCACAACATACACACATTCATACATACGGGTATGAAACCCTAGTTTTATAAAAACGTACGTTCATGTATTTCCAGACCCAAAATAGTTAAAACAAGTAAAAGAGGGGTTCTAGAACTCACCTTAGCAGCCTCTTCAGGTAAGACTTCCTTCAAAGCCCGATTGCTACAAGTTCTCACCTAGAAACCCACTAAAAACACACAACCAAACACACACAACATACATAAGCATACAACCAAGGATGAAACTAGTTAAGAACATCTTAAATACATGAATTCTTACCTTGAATTCGACTTTTGCACTTGTTCTTCTTCAAACCCGAGAGCTTTCTACTCTTTTTGCTTTCTCTCTCTCTAAATTCCGAATTTTGTGGGTGTAGAGAGAGTGATGGTGGCCATCACCTTTTACACCCACTTTTTCAAACCTTTTATCCTTTTTGACACTTTTTACCCCTTAACATGGGTAAAATATCTTTTTTTTCTTTTTCTTCACTTTATTCTTCTTTCTTTACTAACTTTAAAAAAAATAACCGGGTGTTACAGACTTGTTGACTTGTAACACTTGTATTGTTTGAGTACAAGTGTTTGGACTCCGCAGGAATATTGTCTTCTATAGTTGATTGTTCTTTTGTAGGAATCTTGTTCTTCCACAGGATACTTGTAGTTCAGCAGGAAACTTGTTCTTCTGCAGGAGTCTTCACTTGGAATTCGCACTTCACTCCAGTTGATGGTTCATCCGCAGATGATCTTCGGGTGTTTGTTGCTTGTAAGAAACATATCTACGGAAGAACAAAATGTTCATCCATAGATGTATCTTACACTTAGTCAATTTCTGAAATTTAGTCAATTTCTGAAATTGACTAAGTATAATGTTTGTACCTGCAAACATACATAAATTAACATACATATATATATGGGTTAACCTATACATTTAATGCATACACAATAATGAATTACAACCATTCATTACAAATATTAATTTAAGTACTTCACCTATACAAAATGGACTATATCTACTGATCCTAGACCTAACACATATCATAAAGTTTCAAGACTTTATTTGCATAAGAAGTCTATGACAACTTCAACTGTCTAGAGCTCCTATCTCTGGTAATCTACATTCCCAAAATTATCCGAGCATTTCCTAGTTGCTTTATTTCAAACTCCATCATGAGTAACTTCTTTGTAGCTTCAATCTTATCTTGCACCTTGCATGCTATCAGCATATTATCTACATATAACAACAAATGCAGATAATCCCCAATAGGACATATCCTATGATTAATAGAACCATCATAATCACTCCTAGTGAAACCATGAGTTACTACAAACTCATCAAACCGCTTGTACCACTGCCTTGTTCAGACCAATAAAGATCTCTTCAACAAACACACTTTATCTTTTTTGCCTTTAACCTCAAAACCCATAAGTTAGTTCATATATATCTTTTCATCCATGAACCCATGCAAGAAAGCAGTCTTAATATCTAGTTGTTCCAACTCTAGATCAAGGGCAGTTATGATAGAAAAAATTATACGAATAGAAGTATGCTTCACCACCGGTGAAAAAATATCATTATAGTTAATACATTCCTTCTGAGTAAATCCTTTATCTACCAACCGAGCTTTGAACTTAGGACCCTCAGTACCAGGAACATCAACCTTGACTTTATACAACCACTTACAAGCTACTAACTTCTGATCTACTGGCTTATCAACCATTCCCATGTTTCATTCTTCTTCGAGTAATTCATCTCCTCAACCATAGCATCATACCACCTATCACTTTCATCTGATGACATAACCTCATCAAAATTCAAAGGTTCATAGATACTCTCCTCTTCAACAGTTATGAAAGTAACAACTAACACATCATGATCTTGCCTGTATCTGATAGGAGGTACAACCTTTCTTCTAGGTCTATTTTTGGTAATGCAATGTGTACTATAAGGCTCATGATTCACTTCACCTACAGTTCCACTGCTCGACCCAACAACCCTGTCTGAATCATCCTCATACTCCACCTCAATCTCAACTTTCTCTAGAGACTGAGTCATAAAATCAACACCTATCACATCATTATACAATGAGCCTTCTGGAACTCTACATCCCTGCTTACTACTACCCGAGGTCCTTCCCCTTCAAACCTCCATATTCTATATCCCTTGATACCCTCAGGGTACCCCAGATGAACACACTAATGATGCCTTGTTTCTGCAACTCAGTAAGACCCTGTTCACTAAGATGACCACATCTCTTATGCCACACCAAAGAGCTATCATTCTTAGTAAGTGCCACACACGCACTTCCATGCACTACAAATCCATCTAATCTATATGTATTATCACTCCTTCTACTACCTGTTAACAATACCAAGAAACTCTTAACAATTCTAGCCTTGCCATCTTTTAACCCAACATAATAGCATGATTTCTCAAAAGTCCCTAGTGATAACAAACTCCTTTCCAAACTAGGAATATAACTTATATCACTAATATCAATCTCAATGCCATAATGCAACTTAAATGTGATAGTACATGTCCCTATAATTTTACAAGGCCGATCATCTCCAAGCTTTACTTCACCAAGATCTTCCATCTTCAATTCTTTAACGAACTTTTTGACAAGAGTCATATGAAAAAAACATTATGAATCAAGTATCCATTCACCCATGACCTCATAACAAGACACATTCAGTACATCAGAGCAATCATAACCATCCATAGATCCTTTAGATACATGGCTAGCTTACCCTTTTATCGAACTTGACTAACTTCTCTTCTTCCTCCTCTCTGGGCAGTCTTTCTTGAGATGTTTTTTTTCCGAATTGCACACATAAAACCTTCGTTTGGTTCTTGATCTAACTTGACTGTTTCCTTTTGAGAATCTCTGTTCTGGTCTCCCATGCACTAACAACCTATCACTTGAATCTTCTTGTACATCACTTCTTTTCTTCATTTCCTTTAAATTCATGGTTGCAAGAACCTCTTCCATTGATAATGTTTCTCGACCATACATCAATGTATCAACAAAGTGTTCATATGACTTTGACAACAAAGTCAAGAAGATGATGGCTTGATCTTCATCTTCCAATTTCGTGTCAATATTTTCAAGATCCAAGATAAGTTTGTTAAACTCATCTGTATGATCTTCCAAAGTCTTGTTTGCTGCCATATGAAACGTATACAATGGTTTCTTAAGATACAGTCGATTTACCAACGACTTCGTCATGTACAGACTTTCAAGCTTTGCCCAAATTCTAGGGAGTCTTCCTTTGACACTTCTCGAAGCACCCGATCTCCAAAGGACAAAATTATCGCACTGTGCGCCTTCTCCATGATCTCATATTTTTCTTTCTCTGTCAAATCTGCTGGCAAATTTGCCTGCCCTGCGAGTGCTCCCACCAAATCCTAGTGTACTAGCAGCGCTCACATCTTGACACGCCATAACCCGAAATCAATCTTCCCATCGAACTTCGTGGGTACCATCTCTAATCTTTCAACGTCTCTTCTGATCGTAATCGTGATCCCCTTCTTTCTTCAATTGAGCCCAACTTGGCTTTGATACCAATTGTTGTAAAACTACTTCAAAGAAAGAACGAAATTAAAAACAAATCCACTAATTGAAAATGATTCAACTGTTATTGAATGAGAAAAATATCCATACACTATGAAAATCTATGAGATTTGAACATTTAAGTTATCTATTCTTAAGGACAACTGATCCTTATATACACGAATCTGATCTAATAAACTTTAACAAACTATTTACAATTTATCCCCTTCATGTTTAAAAACATATCTTCCGAAGGTAAATTTTACTTCTAAAGTTAAAGAAACTTCTAAAGCTTAATCTTTCTTCTTTCGAAGAGTAAACATCACTTCTTCTAAAGCCAACACTTTTCTTTTGAAGCTAACATGATTTCTTCCAAAGCATTATTATACTTCTATGATCAACTCTAACTTTCCTTAGTATTGTTTTTTTCTAACTTTTACTAACGTTTTTAGCTTTTGGTATTAGAATAAGTCCTGTCTTTAAAGAGCCTAATCATTATTGGTGGGGTTGAATATTTGAAAAAACCAATCACCATATCATAAATTGATAGAGCAAATGATCTCATCTCATAAGCAACACATGAGTTACAAATAATTACAATAGTATTGTTTTTTCTATCACTTTTTAACAAACTTATTCTCCTATATAATAAATAATAAATATGGAAGGGAATGAATAGTAAAATTTAAAATCAACACTATTCAATTTATATCAACGGTCAGCAAGGTGCCACTAACAACTTCTTCTCAAAACCACGTGTGCTCCTCGTGCCCCTTTATCCATGCCCACCATTGAATTTGCTACAGAGAAAGAGAGAAACCCTGATGGTTAAGAATTATCAAAGATAGAGAGAGTGTTTGGTTTCATGGTGATAGAGATTGTGATCATGGTGGCTCCGGATTCTAACTACTTCGATAGATGAGAAAGTGCACTTCTCGGCAGAGGCAATGCGGGTGATCCAATGGGCTAAAGAGGATGAATGGAGGTGAGAAAGGATGCATTTTTAATTTCTTTCTTTCTAAATTACGTGTTCTCATGTTTCTTTATTTAAATTCATCTTCATACCACACATCTAGGGTTACGAAGTGTCACACCCCGACTGATGGCGGAATCATCGGGGCGGAGGAATGTGAATCGATTGTTCAAGCACATGGAATTTAATAAGTTGAAATAATATTAAAAGTCATATTCTTTGAATAATACTAATCAAATAATTTGTTACAATCAAACAATAATCCAAATAAATAATCGAAAAACCTTTTATTAAATTAGGTCTAAGTCGTAAATGAGCATGAAGAAATCCATTAATTAGCATTCCTAAAATCATGTAAAAATGTAAAGGGTTAGCTAACAAATTAGCTGGTGAGTAAACAAAAGTTTGCATACATATATAGATTGATTAGAATGATTGAAAACTATTTACTTCACATGGCAATATCAAGACTTATACTGCAATAGTGCAAGATAAAAGAAAAACTAACACAATCAAACCTAATGACCGAATTGACTCGGTTCACAAAAAGTATCCTTATAGAATAAAATGATTCCGGTTCCAATAATCACACAATTAAACAAATGAGTTAGGTTTGTCAAACCAATAAATATATCGTTGTTCTAGTGGTTACATGAATTAATGATTGTGTCATCGTCAAGTTATCTAACTATGAACACATAATTGCAAGTAATACCATAAATGTCTTAAATTGAATTTAGAATGAAATAGAATAACAATGAATAACAATAATTGAATATTGAATCATATGATTTCCCCAAACAATAAAACATAAAAATAGGCAACGAATACTCACATTGATAATTGGGTATGATTTGAACAATAATATGATAGATTCGACTAGGCACCGATAATTTCCTCACATTAACCTAAGGAATGGTATCCTCATATTAGATTAATGATATGATTAAAAACTGAATATGAATTAGGGTTTTCATTAGAATTTGGAGCTTTTATAATTGGTATAAGATGATGCATTCTATTATATATCTTGATTAATTAAAATAGAATAAACTGAATTAAACATTTAAGATTAAATATGATAATGAATAACAACAAAATAGAAGGTTTAGTTTATAATATTTGATAAAGTTTTAGTGTTAAAGCGTAAAAAATAATTAATTAATTAATTAATTATTTAACAACTTGGTCAAAATAATTAATTGAATAATTAATGATCTAATAATTTATAAAATATTAGTTTAAAATGATTTAAAATAATTTTGGTTTGATTAAAGTAATTTTTATAAACCATAGAACTTATAAATAAATCAAAATGGTTTTATATTATTTGTAATCTTAAAAATTAAGAAAAACATAACATTATAATTTTTATTGAATGTTGCATATATGAATAAATAATTTTTGAATCAGTATTATTTAACAAAATGATTTTTGTATTAATTTAATACCATCTGATAATATATATAATTTGAAATGGATTAAAAATTGGATTTAAAAATGTATGGGGGTGACGGGTTTTAAACCCAAGTCGCCTCAATATTTTGTAGAAGCTTAAACCAGCGGCCCAAAACCCAAGTTTTGGTTATGAATCGAACGTTATATATGATAAAAATCCCCCAATCCTAGTGAACCCAAGAAATGAATTGAATCCTATTTAAACACCAATTCGTGTTTGTTGATGGAATCAATCTTAGAACTTTTGATCCCCAAGTGAAACCGAGTGTGAGAGTGTATTTAATTACCTGGTTTGATGTACAAGCGAGGGAAACAAGAAGAACTAGGTTGTGATAGAGATGATGTTCGATCCAAGCTGATACTAATGATTAAGTTCAATTGAAATCGTTCAAAGCTTCTAATGATGATCAGATTTAATAACCCTTAATCAATTTTGATTGAGGTTGATCAGATGATGGTGCTCGACTAAGTTGTTGGTGACGATGAATGTAGTAATCGAAATCGAGGTGTGTGTGTATGTATTGTGAATGAAATTGGTGTTGTAGATGGTTCAAATGAGTTTATTAGAATGTTTTCTCATGATTATATATACCCAATTTATGTTGTTACATGTCGAACAGTTCAAGATTTCGGGTATGATTCGATAGTAATTACAAGATGTTAATACTAATGATTTGTGGGTTGACTCTTTCGTCATCGCTCGAACGATTCTAGTCAAAAATTTTGATTATACTATCACTAATCGAGATGAAACCGACTTTGAATTGATCTTGATATGTTGGTTTCGATTGGGCTTTGATATAACGGTTAAATAACCATTTTGAAACGGTTCTAGGTTCGAAACATGCACACGAGGATGATGGAACAATTTGTTCGAGTGGAAATGACGGATATGGGTGGTTTTGGGTGTCGCCGGACAGTGGCCAGAGGCGTGACCGGAACGGGGAGGTCGACTGGCGGTGGGGTTGGGTTTTAAACAAAATTTATAGTTTTGGTCCCTGTAGTTTTAATAGTTTATTATTTTATGTAAAAAACTTTTAAATTAAGTTTCAAAAATTACCAATTTAATATTAGACTTATGAAACCCAATTTTTTAATTAAATTATTGTAAACTATATAGACTTTATAAATAAACAAATTGACTTTGTATTTTAATTAAATATCAAAACTTTATAAACTTATATAACTTTATAATTTTTTTTAGAAACTTTGAAATATAATTTTTTATTTCTATATAATATATAAAATTTATAAACTTTGAAATATAATTTTTTATTTCTATATAATATATAAAATTTATAAACTTATAAAACTCTATTCTATAAGTTAAGAAATTATTATAAATTGATTAAATGATATAATAAATGATAGTTGAATAATAAAATCCTTAAACTTAGTTAAATAACATATTTATTGCTTTTGAATCACTAAATATGAATAAAATAGTTTAAATAATGTGTTTGATTTGATAATTGACCCAACGGGTTCGGGTTTACATGTTTAAAATGGGCAAATGTTACATGAAGGAAGGCTATTGGAGGTTCTTATATATGCTTTGTGTGCAGTTCTATACAGATTCTCGACTGGGGTTCTCTTAACTTCTCCAATTTAGTTTATGTTCATGTTAAGCTATTTGCATGTACATGACTTAATTCTTTTTTTCCCGGCAAATATCACTAGATTTTCTCCGAATCGACATTCCCTTTATGCATTGAATGTTAATGAAGTAAATATTAGCTTATTTTCTTATGATTATTGTTGTTCTTAGCTTAAATTGTGTTGTTTTTGGTTGTAAGGGTTGTTGGGTTCTTATACGGTGATTCTGTACTAAATATCAAAGTCATTAAGAGTGATTAGTGGAGACTTTGTTATAGTTTCAGTATTCATATAAGACTTCAAAAGAGCTACCATTTGAGCTGATAAGTGTTTTGCGAAACTTATGAGATCTAAGATAGTGAGATTTTACAATCAAGAGCCTGAAAAGCTCTGATACCAATTATAGGACGAGTGAAGGTGGTCAACACATCAGTTTCACATTGATAGGAGAGTTATAACACTTAACAAATCAAATAAGAAACCAGGTTATGATGAAACAAAGAACATAAGTAGAAAAACAAGAACAAGAACACTAAAATATGGTTTTTCAAGAATGATATATATTGCTCTCAAGTTCTTACAAGTGCTACAATGCTTACATGGAAAATATAAGTACTTGAGATACATTATACTACATCCTATAGCCAGCCATACTTGGAAGACCAACTGGAAATACTAATCTAGACAACAAGACCAATGTAAAGTCAAAACACAAATTGTCTTTTGACTAGTGACTATGACATGTCATGCCATAGTTCACATCTTTATCTAATACAAAAAGGACAAAAGTACAAAAGTAGAAAGTTACAAACATAAGACCTTAATCTAATCCATAAAAACATTATTTTGTTACTACATATACAATCTAATCTTGAGCGACCCAAATAAATTTGAACACTGACCTCCCATGAAATTTTAACGACCCCAAAGACCTTTTTACAATAACAAATCAAGAACTCTTTGATAGCGAACCCTAAAAATTGTTACAAATACAAATATATTATAATCTGACTAAAACATGTTTATAAAAAAAATTAACTTATTAACCCATTAACTATATAAAAAAACCAAGTCCATTTCTTTATAAATTTGCATACCCCACGAGGCCACTCTTCAAAATTATAACATATCATTAATAGATAGTTTGATCTATTATGGACAGGGGAACTCGTGTTATATTGGTTGCAACTGGTAAAAAGAGTAAATTTCGGTTTTGGTCTTTGTGGTTTAATCATTTTAACAATTTCAATCCAAAAAAGAATCTTTGATCATATCATGCCTTATGGTTTCATTTTTGTAATGCTTTTGGTCCCTAATACTAACTTTGTTAGTTTTTACAGTAAAATGTGAGGCTATTTTGGTCATTTAATATTTGGAGGGCTAGTTATGTAATTTATCGAAGATTAGTATAATTGTTGTAATCTTTTAAAATAATAAAGCATTAAAAAACCAAAACATAAATCTAATTTAACCCACCACCATCGCCTGCGCCACCACCACCGCCTACGCACCTCCACTATAGCACCACGGCCTGCACCTTCATCACCATCTCCACCTACGCCACCGCCACCGCCTACGCCAGTCCCACATCCACCGCCTGCGCCACCTCCATCGCAACGCCACTTCCACCGCCTGCGCCTGCACAACCACCTGTGCCACCGCCACCACTTGCGCCACCTCCACCGTAAGCGCCACCGCCACCGCCTGCAACTTCACCATAGCCTCCACCTTCACCGTCGTCTGCACCTGCGTCACCACCACCACCACCGCCACCGCCTGCGCCACCTTCACCGCCAACGCCACCTCCATCGCAGTGCCACCACCACCGTTTGCATCTTCACCCCCGCTTGCGCTTGCGCCACCCCCACCGCCTATGGTTTAGATTAGATTTAAGTTTTGTTTTTTATTTTTATTTTTTATTGTTTTAAAAAATTCCAACAATTATCATAATCTAATATAATTTACATAACTAGTCCTCCAAATGTAAAATGTCTAATGTACCGTTACATTTAACTATAAAAACTAACAGAGTTAGTGTCAGGGACCAAACCGTTACAAAAATAAAACCATAGGGCATGATATGATCAAAATTCCTTTTTGGACTGAAATTGCTAAAATGGTTAAACCACAGGGATTAAAACTGAAATTTACTCCGGTAAAAATTAGGTTAGTTATACACACCCTACTCTATTACTAGTCATACTTCAAACCGTAAAAATTAATTTTAAAACTGGTCATGTTTTATCCCAGAAAAGTAATTTTAGTTTTAGAAATATAGTTTTCCTTGTTTTATTTAAATAAGTTTAATAAACATTGTTTAGATAAGGATATAAAAAATTATGTAAAAATTTAATATGATACTTTCAGAAGTTAGAAAAAGAAAACTTAAAATAAAAAAAATAAAATATCTTTTAGAATTGGAAGAAGACCTAAAACCGAATTAAACCGTTCATCTTTGCAGATCGTTGAAGGGGGTGAGTTACAACACAACAACACAAAGATGAGATTAACTAAACTTTAATCAAACAGTAAACTGGATTAACCAAGTTAAGACACTAGAAACACAAGTAATGTAAGAGACAGAACACAAAGAACACAAGTGTATGGTTTTCAAGAATGCAGTATATTGCCTTCTCTATGTTCTATTACAAGTGTTACAAAGCATAATAGAAAGATACAAGAACATGAGATACTTATACTACATCCTACATCCGGCTATACTTTGAAAGCTAACTGAATACAATTGACTAGACACAAACAAAATCAATTGTAGAGTCAAAAGGCAGATTGCCTTTTGACTTGTGACTATGACATGCCATAGCTCACATCCTTATCTATTATAAAAAGGATAAAGTACATAAAGTAGAAAGTTACAGACTTAAGACCTCAATATACAGTTACCAAAAGCATGGACCTTTTCACCAACTCATGTAAGTTGGTGACTTGCAG
>BJCM01088230.1:0-14203 GCA_018326385.1 Flaveria bidentis
AAAAGGATAAAGTACATAAATTAGAAAGTTACAGACTCAAGACCTCAATGTACAGTTACCAAAAGCATGGACCTTTTCACCAACTCATGTAAGTTGGTGACTTGCAGAGATGCAGCGGAAAGGTGTCCAGCTTTATGGAACAGTACATCAGATAAAGCATGTTACTAAAAGTCTTCGGAAGAAATCTGTCTTCATGAACTTGAAGCTTCGGAAGACTTTGTCTCTGAGGCTTCAAAGACTTCATGTTTGGCTTCGAAAGATATTGGTCTTGGCTACGGAAGATTTCACACTTAGAGTATTTTTTGTTTCATGTGTGAAACTTCCTAAGTTTCTTCTTTAATGCACTTGTGCAGCATGCAGGATAGACTTAAGATGTTTAGGTTGCATCAGCCTTTTCATTAATCTCTACAAAGTCATTTTATAAAGTTTTTTAAACCTTTAAATGAATTTTATAAAAGTATTACAATATCCAAAACCTTAAAATAAGAATGAAGAATAATAGAAAATTATATTGTTTTATTAGTTTCAAGAGTTTAAATAAAAGTTAAGGAATAGATTTATTAACTAATATGATATAACATGGTTAAATGATTAGATAATAATTAATTATTTAAATGATTATTTAAATAACTATTTAAATAATTATTTATTTAACATATAGATTTATAATGTTTCAAAATAACCTACATTTGAACCATGATGGGTTTATAACATTTAAATTACATAAAATAATTAATAATACTTTTAATAATCTTTGTTATTCTTTAAAGTAATTAAATTTAAAATCATAAGTTTTTAAAACCTTTTAAATTAATTTAATAATTAATTAATTAATAATTCAATCAAAACAATAAATTAAATAATCAATTATTCAAAGAAGTTATAACATAACTTATTTGATTTAAAAACAATCATTATAAACTAATAAAATACAAATTTTTAAGTAACTCTGGTCATAGTTTTTATAAATTTGAAACTATAAAATTAGAATATTATTTGTTTAAAAATTTCAGAAATTAAATAAATAACTTCTGGAATAAATTTAATTAATAATAATAATTTTATTTTGATGAAGTAATATATTAAGAATTTATGGAATTTAAAAAAAGTTTAAAAACTAATAATTAAAAATAACATGTGGGTGCCCGGGTTCGAACCCGGGACCCCATGTGTGTTGTCCATGTATGTTACCAGTGGGCTATAAGCCACAAGTCTGTTTAAAACTTAGTTATAAAGTTTAAAAATATTAAATACAAAATCTTCCAATTTCATAAGAACCCTATAATCGATTTGGATCAAATTGAACATAAATTCGGAGTAGTTAACGAAATCCAACTTAGGGATTTTGATCCCTAAGTGAAACCGAGTATCTAGATGTGTGAATCTTACGTGATTGAGTTCGGATTTGATAAGATGATAGAAGGAACAATCGCGACTATGTTGATGCTGATTCAAGATGCAAATGTTGTTGATAATTAAATTGCTCTCGTGGGAAGCTTTGGGTCATCATCTCGAACTAGAAACCTCAATCAATTGAACTTGAAAAAGTCCAAAAGAGGTTGAACCGTATAGTTGCAGGTTAATGAAGAAGATGATCGAACTTCATGAGATCGTGTGTTACAGGTGGAATTGAGAGCTTGAAAAGTTTAGAAGTATCGCGCAGGGGGTTTCCCCTCAAACATAAGGACTTGATTTGTTCGATTTCCAGTCTAATGCAATGAATGCAAGTTTGGTTCCAAGTTTTGTATGTTAATGATCAATTAATCACAATTAAACATGGGTTAAGTTCGAAATCGATGGAAGATAGTTATGGTTTGGTTTAATTTCATTTAAATCGAGCGTTTTGGAAGTGCGGCGCTCATCGGAGTTGGTGGTCGGAGTTTGGCCGGTGATAGGAGGAAGAGGCGACGGAGGGTTTGGGTGGTTTGGGTTTTTAGAAGAAATTACACATTTGGTCCCTATAATTTCAATAGTTTATTATTTTATTTTAAAACTTCTATATTAAGTTTTAGAAAATACAATTTAGACCCTGAACTTATGTGACTAATCAAATTAATAATTTATAAGACTTTATAACTTTATAAAGTTTGTAAATTTTATAATTTGTTTATTTATTTATAGTAATTAAGATTTATAGTTACTACTAACATTATAACTCCAAATTATTTAAAACTTATAAATAATATATAAAATCTCATAAATTTATAAATTAATTATATGGTAAAATAAAAATTAATAAATATGAATTAAATCACAAATTAATACATTCATGGTTTTTTTTAAAATTTCCAAAATGAATGTTGTTGTTTGATTAATGTGCTTGATATATATAACCAACGAAACGAGTTCGGGTTCATATTTTCAAAAATAGTAGTTGTTACATCTATCAATCTACAAAATATAAATAAGTACTTAAAATAATTATCTAAAAAATAAACGAACACAAATGAACATTACCAAACACATTATCGAACGTTCACAAAGATAAATGAACGAACATAACCTCTGTTCGTGTTCGTTTGTTTAACTAAACGAGTGAAATTTTTTTATTCGTGTTCATTCATTTATTAAACTAACGAACATAAACGAACTTACACTCGACCGATTCAGGTACTGTTTGCTAAAATCCGGTTCATAAGTTGTTTCCTAAATGTTAGGTTCATTTACGACGCTAAGTGTAACTATAATATAAATTTGAGTGTGACTATAAGCATGTTGTTGGTCAAGATTAGCATGACTTTTGGAGAGGGTACAATTGCGTGTCCATTATTTTCTTGTTTTGAATTTATCTTTGAACAATATACTTATAACCAATGTTATTAAAACCGGACCGGACAGTAAACCGAAAGCTTTACCGGTCTGATGGTCGGACCGGTTCAACCGGTCGGGTCGTATATAAGAACCGGATAAAATTATAAGTATTTTTTTATAAATATATGTAAAATTCACAAAAAAATAAATAAATAAATATATAAAAAACTGGTCCAACCACCGGTTCAACCGGTGCGGTTCTCAGTCCGACCGCCGGTTCGACTGGTTCAACCGGTCCGACCACTGATTCAACACTAAAACAGTTTTAAACACCGAACCGGACCGGCCGGTCCGGTCCGGTTTTCAAAAGCATGCTTATAATTCATTTGGGGGTAAGAAATATATTCTTATATCTAGATCTCATTTAACTTATTTCTCTTCTTACATAACTTTCACATTTTTTTTCAATTTAGTTCGTTGCAAATGGTTGTTTATTTTTTTATAAATGTTTTCACGTCGTGTGTGAAATGCCTACATGTTTCCATCAAACGTATGTAAATATTTCGAAAGCCCAAATAACACCCAAATAATCATTTTCTAACTTAATCGTCTTCAACTTATTGAAAATCAAATTAATCAAGTATTGTTTATTTACAATTATGTAAAACTAATAATCTATATTTAGGAATCGTTCGTATAAAAATGAAACCCAAATAACTTTTATTAATATACTCAATACAAATGAACATAAATAAATGATTACAAATTCTTTTTACAATTATAAATTAACAGAAATGTAAAGGTTGAAGATCGTGTTTAACACGTGACCCTTAAAACAAATTCCGAGCCTCCTAGGAGAACTCGTTTTGTTTCCCAAGGTACAACAACTGAAGCAGTTTGTACTGTCGGGATTGATCTAGAACCCGAACTTGTTTGTACAGGAGAAACCAGAGAGATTGAGGATAATTAAAGAACCTGTTTTGCTACAGGTTTCGAGTTGTGTTGGTGTGTCTTGATACTGAGGCGCCCTTAGTATTTATAGTGGAAATCGAACGATAATATCCACTCAACCATTAATCGTGCAAAGTGCAACCATCAAAGCGTCACATTGCCCACATACCCACGCCGTGGGCGCGCGTGTGCGAGTGCGAGTTAAAGATGTGTGAAATCTTAGGAAACAATATAGACATTATGTTATAGAATATAAACCATTTTATATTTTTTCTTCTCTCTAATGTGAGACAACTTCCCACTTTATTAATTCATAATGTCATTAAACACATTAATTTTCATTCAACACATTAATTTATTAACTAAATATTAATAACCATATTAATATTATCAATAAATTTCTAACACCATATCTATTTACATATCGGTCATATGTTTTTCACATTATCGTACACTTAAATATATGTGAATCACATCTTTTGAAATGTTTTTTAGTTTACATATATGTAAATTATTAAAAAAAAAATTTAAGTAACCATCTTTACAAATATGTGAATATTTATAATGATTGTTTATCTACATGTATGTAAATTTTAAAAGAAATTATCGGTTCTTGAAACTAAACGTATAACAATTATATATACAAACCATAAACACGTAACTCCAATTATAATCCATGATATACAATGAAAATGCATATTATTAATCACCACCCTATAGAAATCATAACATTTAAATTAAGAACCCATAAGTAATGGATGAAAACCAAAAGATATTTGATGGACTAGAATTTAATGACCGATGAACCAAAACTAAAAATCCAACTACATGCACTAACAGTTATAACCGTTAAACCAATAGACAATAAGATGAGGTTGAAGCCCCTCCAGTCCACTCATTAAAACGACGAATGTGGTGACGCTATGCTACTATGCGATGGCGTTCCATGAACTCATAACTATTTGTTATTGCTAACCAAGTTTTGGCTATTATCGGTTTGTGGTCGTGTATAAAACAGATTATGCGTTTTTCTTAATGGACCTAATTGATATTAACAAATCATTTAGGGGGAGTCGAGCGAGGAAGAAACTTATCCACGAGGTCATCATGGTATCTTGCGGTACTATTTCGAGAAGTATAAATGATCAAGTATACAATAACAAAGTTGTTTTTTTATCAATAGTATTATTGAGACAATCAAATCTATCTCATTCTTATGGATCAAAACTCGATATCCTAAGATTGATATCAATCGGCTTCGTTGGTGTTCTTTTAATATGTATCTTCTTGTTAGTTTTTAGTCAAACGAATCACCCACCACTCGAAAAAAAAAAAGTTAAAAATACTAATATCGCTTTTAGACCTTTTAACTAATCTTTTTAATATTTATATAATACTAATTACCAACTTAGTTGTGACATTGATGTTATTTAGAACGACTTTATGCCCTACCACAACGCGTGGGGATTGAATGCTAGTTTAATATAATTACAAAAATGACATTAATGTTTTTTAACCATTGATTAAGCATGGTTTAGATATGCTCCTTAATTTTTCATATTCTTATAGTACCGTGTTAAGTAGTACCAATGACATACCACCGCAAGTGATCACCGACACAAAAAAAATCGTATTAGAATAGAAATAAAAAACGAAGAAAATAAAATCAAACAAAAAGTATGCCTAGAAAACGTTGAACCACGTAACCAAAACATAAAACACATTAAACAATAAGTAATTCGATCTAGAACCAGCGTATTGCGACAAGGTCGTTAAATGAGAAAAATATAAGGGTACGAATGCTAATTCACACACACGCATTGTGGGTATTACTTGCAAAAATTATTTGAAAACGTAAAACATAAAACAAAAATTATAAAATATAAGAAGTATGGGGATCAAATATGAAAATAAAATAAAATATTAGGGCTAAATTGTCGAAAATATGAAAGTAGTAGGTTAAAATTAAAAAAGTTACAATTTAAAAAAAACAAAGGTAAGTACAATCCATTAAACACATAATACAATTCATTAAGCATAAATGACTCCTTTTATGTTTTGGTACTCTTATTTTGAATCAGCTATTTTGTTAATCACTAAACTTGTATATCATAAGTAACAAACCTTATAGTTGATAATAATAATACAACATTTATCACCAAACTTTTATTCATTTCTATTCACTAAACTTGTAAAGAACAATTTTAATATACGTTCATTAAAAAGGCAATAACTTGAGTTTTACACGTCCAATTTAAGTGTGGTCGGACTTTTTAGAAACTAGATTAAAAAATACACAAATTGGACCCAAGAAACGCAGTTATTGAGTTTATTATCATCAAGTTACAACGTACACAAGTTGGCTAACAGAATCTGACAGAACCAGAAACATCAAGTTTTAAACTAAACGTGCATCTTAACATTGTTCAATGACTTCACAAGACCATGCTATCATCTAAAATAAGTTTAAATACTCATCCAAGTGTCTTTTCACGTTCATAAGCGCTACCACAACTCAAACCATACGATTATTTATATATACATTCACACACAAAAATCCATTACATTTATATACACACATATAAAACTCACACACATGCATACAAGCTGCACAAAACATCCATTACATTTATATATACACACATATAAAACTCCACACACATGCACACAAGCACATGCATACCACACACACAACCCACCAACACACGTTAATACGCACACATGCATTCACACGCATTAATACGCACACATGCATTCACACACATTAATACGCACATATGCATTCACACACAACCGCATCCCCTTGCCCAAACCGAAAAGAAATCACCATCGATCATCAACCGAGACCGAATGATTGGTTCGGTTCGAGTCACGCCACCCATGCGCACCCACCGTAACCATACTAACCCAAGTCGAACCCGTTACCCATAACCGCCACCGAGTCCGTAACCGAGAACGAAGCCGATTACACGAACCCCTGGCTTTCCATTTCCAATAAGTCTGGGATAAACTAGAAGACTAACTCCTTCCCCTCCTAGGGCTTCAGCAAGGTGTCTATTCTGAGGCTTTAGGGAGTCGGTTACGGGGGTTGGGTATATTTAATAAGACTTTGATTTAGTAACCGAAACTGAATAATCATCAGATAACGATTAGATAACAGAACAATGATAACCTGAAAGTACGGAGTGTCATAATTTGTTTCATGAACAAATGGTTGAATAGTTCAGACATTTACCTCTGAATGGTTAAATATTATACTAATACTGAATGGTTAAGAGGTCTAATATTAAATTATTAAAACTTTTTATCTGAATTGATCAGAAAATTATATTTGAATAGTTAAACGATATATTAACTCTTAATGTTTCAGATCTCTTAACGGTTTATCATTTAATGGTTTAGAACTTTTATTAGTTAAAAATTTAATATTTTAGAAATGATCAATTCGCTCCTAAACAAATTTCCTAAATAAATTGCACATTTGATTCCATACATAAATACGTGTTATATAAAAGTTATAGTGTTAAGAAGTACGAAAAACCAAAGTTATATACAATCTAACATAAATGAAATTTGAAATCAGTAATAAAAGAATTGATGAAATATAGGGAAGATGATTGTTGAAGATTCCAAATGAAAAAAAATGGAACACAACTGCCCACCTTCCGCTTGTTTAATGTTTATCGCAAAGAACAACTCTTTCGAGCAAAATGATACACACTATCTTTGCTTGAATCATACAACGATTCGAATTGCAGAGAGATTGTATCAAAATCATCAATACGGAGAGATGATTGCATCGATAAGAACGATTGTAGACAAACTCCTTCAAAGGTTTCAAGCAAATTGACATATAAGGGATCATAAGAACATTGAAGAAAATTCAAGCAATGACTTGCAGAGACATCATGCTTTATGAATATCAAAATCAAAATGTAATTGGTGAAAAAGAGGGATGAATTTATAGGAATATGAGATTAGGGTTTTGTGTGTGTAAACTATAGTGTAAAGTGTAAACCTTTGATACGTGAACGATTTGATGGGCTTTTGACCCAATATGTAACACCCGATCCCTCACACCAACAATATTGTCCGCTTTGCCTACGAAAAACTCACGGATTTGCTTTTGGTTGCCCGAGTTAAAACTTCCCAGGGAGGTCACATATCCCTGTATTGCTCCCACCTAAGCACGCTTAATTGTGGAGTTCTCCTCTCATCCACGGCCAATACGCCCAAAACGCGTTTTTAATGTTAAAGGCCAGACACTCCTTATGAACCAGGAATCTCTCATGTACATAGCCGATGTGGGATATGTGTAGGGTGTCACACAATAAAAGATTTATAATAACTAGTGATATACATAATCACGCTATGGGCGATAGAAAACACATTGAAAATCACTTTTAAGTGTTAGAACATACAAAGAAATTATAATCAAGTTATAAAACAAAAGCATCATGTACAAATCTGAAACATATATCAGCAATAAAGTACAAAATCATATGTGAATGACGGGATAAACCAAGGTTCAAACAAACTCGTATTATCAAACAATCGCGTTGTTACCATCATAGCCATTGTAGTCATTGATGGGACAAATCAAGGCTCGGATAAACAGCAATCCGTTGTGGTTGCGAACATATATGTTCACCGCGCCCATCAAACGGAACCCTCATCGCAAACCCACAATTATAAGCAGCTTGGCGACGTCTCAGACGAACCAAAACCCGTCTTCATCGACAACAGTCGCCTTCTACAACGACATCAGGAGAGGCCGACAGAAATCCAACAAAGCCCTAACACACGTTTGATGTTCAGTCAGCGGCAGTGTTCTCCGACGGTGGGTGGAAATCAAAAAGACAAAGTTGGGTGGTGAACAGTGGTGAATGATGGTAGCAACAACGATAAGCCACCAGTACTAGAAAACCCCTCTCTCGCTCTAAAACCTCACACTTCTAAAGCAGGCACACCAAACAAAATGGAAAGGGCACATGTACCATATGCAAACAAAGTTGTACATTAAAAATAACTGTTCATCGACAATTCAATTAATAATAAGGTGAATATTTTAATGATCTTTTGATCTAATGGTTAAGGAGATAAAAGATTTTGATTTTCTTAAAGGTCCAAGATTTAAACTTTGGCATTGATGAATACTGTTAATTTGGTGATACTAACAATTAACCCGTCGTTCAAAAAAAATATATAGAATTTTACTATTTTAGTTGTCTATTACTCTATTATATATTGATCACCGAATATCACACAATCGATAGTCATGATGGTATCTTGACTTGATTCGACCTATTAATTCTTTATTAAATTCTGGTTAGTGAACAAAAAGGAAGTATACATGATTTGCACCAATTTGATTGGTGCTTTAGTTATAGAAATGGTAAGAAAATCAGAATATGATGAGATTAGCAAGAAACCTGAATCTCAATAAAATCTCAAAATTGAAAACACCATGTAAAGAAAGCAAGATGGGTGTTAGGTATGATGTTAATAATATAAAATTTTGATGGTTTTGAACACGTATGTTATACTGATTTGATTACCCAAAGTCTGTGGCATACTCATTTACCTGCTTAAAACTCATATACATACATAGAATATTATCTAATCAGAAAAATAGAATAAATGATATTTTTTGACATTAGAAGTTTCTAACTATTAGAACTATAGCTAAATATTTGATAATTATCAATGTTAACATACTGATACGAATCCACTGGTGGAGGAAAGTGAACGGTGGGAGAACATTCAAAAATTTGGGAGGTTGGGGGTGACCCACAAATTGTGAGAGTGAGGCTGCAGATTTGTAATTGTTCCCACTGCTTTTAGTTTAAGTATTGTGTTCCTGCATTTTCTTAGGTTGTTTATGTGTGTTTTGTTTATCAAGATTAAGATATTTACTCCTTGTAATCGGAGACTAGCCCTCTCGAATCGGACCGACTATCTTGTAATTCGGTGTCTTAGTTAATCGAAATTTCAGTTCTTATCATTTGGTTCCATTGTCGGGAAAATATGAATGGCATCATCTACCCGGAGAAATCTCGAAGGCAACAGCATGCACCCTGACCTTGTTGTTGCCCAATTAGCCATAATTTCATCCCGAATCGAGTTCATAATGTCACAATTGAAGAGTGATGTTGCAGAAATCAAGGAGACTTGGATGGATGACATGGAACTTGAGGATGAACCTACCAGCAACAATTCTAGTGATATTGATGATCGGTCAGAACTTGCTTTGGATGATGTACAATTGACGCCTAGGGCCTATCCAGAATTTCAGATTCACAAGGTTTGGCACTCTCAACCGATTGTGAGTCTATATCCTAGGAATATGGCTCGTGCCATACAAACTGATCACAAATCGACCGGTGGTAAAGCTATGCAGAAGCAACTGGCAACAACAGTCCCTCTAGAATTCAAAACAGATTTGAGGTTTCAAAGTGGTGTTGTGGCTACAGTTCAAGAGGCATTAAAAGCTGATTTGGCCGGATCTTTTGAAGCTTTCAAACACAAGGAAATCATCCATCAACCTCCAATCGAATGGCTTTTTGCTTGGCACAATAATTCCCCTCCTTTCGACTTGAGGACAAGTCGATTTTCCGGGCCGGATGTATTGATACGAACCCAATGTTGGGTCAAAACGGGTTGTGTCAGCTATTAATTGGAGGGAATCCGGGTGGAGGGAAAGTGAATGGTGGGAGAACATTCGAAAACTTGGAGGTGAAAGGTGACTCACAAATTTAGGGAGTGAGACTGCAGATTTGTAACTGTTCCCACAACTTTTAGTTTATGTATTATGTTCCTATATTTTTAGGTTTTTTATATGTGTTTTGTTTATCAAGATTAAGATATTTACTCCTTGTAATCGGAGACTAGTCCTCTCGAATTGGGCCGACTATCTTGTAATAGTTAATCGAAATTTCAGTTCTTATCACATATGTTCCTTCCTAAGCGGTTTTGGATTTTGATTTAAATTTCAGGAGTACCCTAGAGAGTGTACGAGTTTATCATTCTTGAAAAAAGTATTTGATGTTTCCAAATTTAGTTTTTGGATAAAGTACCAGATTTAGGGCAATAAAACTATAAACGGCCAGCTTTTAGCTACATACAATGAGCATTCCTGATAAACAAAGAACCCAACCGGTATTTGTAAGTGAATAAACAAAAGTAGTATTAAGCTTTAAGTTTCCATCATCAGCAACTGCAAGTCATATAATGTGTTGATGAACAAGCATTACAACATGCATCTGACAACATACCCTTTAAAAAATTGCAAACAGCAACAGATCAACTGTCCTTTTTCCCCCGCTAAACTTAACGATAGATGCGGTATTTGGGGCTGTACATGCAGCTCTCAGCATAAGCTACTAGATTTTCTGGTTGGGGAAGACGACTCGCCAAACCTGCAAAGCAAATCAAGACTTGCATTTAGCTTTACACGTTGCATTGAAACAGAACGAGACCCAACAAGAACCAGAAACCATAACCGCTTTCGTCTCAATTAAGCCAAAATCTTGTTGTGGTGTGTGAATTAATTTTAGTGGTATACTAATTTTGAAAATTTTGAGAACCATGAGCAGGTTCTTAAAAACTCAAGAACTAAACTGAATATAGTTGGTGTGGTTTTGTTTTTAGAGAGAGGTCTCACCAAGTTCATATGCTTTGGCTGCCACCTTGGCAGCAATATGAGCAGAAATCTTGCGGATGCTGGTGAATGGTGGGAATATTAGCCCTTTGTCAAAATGTTCCTGTGTCACCTGTTCAGCTAGAGCCTCGGCTGTTCCATTCAATATGAGAAACAAATAAATGGCGTTAAATTACATGATAGAACTCTCGCACAAAGTTATTTAGCATGATAAACAGAACAATCTTGTAGATCTGAACTGGTGTCATGGTGATGGCAAAATTTTATCATCAGGTGGATTGTGTCATGGGTCAAACAGCTTCACGTCAAAACAGATGATTTTAAGTGTGTGTCAGACTAGTAGGGTCAGGCCAGGTTATCCGTGAACTCCTCTTTTGCCTATTTTAAGTTCTATAGATGAACAATTTGGTTGATGTTATTTACAAAATCTATATTATTATAAATATAGTTCTTTGAAAAAAATGTTGGGAAGTCGTAGCAAGTTGAATACGCTTTGCGCGACTTCTCTGTTTTTTTTTAAATTTATATTTAACCAACTCACCCATTACCAACAGAAAACATCTGGAATTTATGTAAGATGGGTAGAATACATAACTTCTAAATGTCAAAAGTCAATTGGTGATGAGAGTGGATAAACGAAATAAGATGCGAGCTTACAGGCTGCTAAAAGCATGTCATCATGAACACGGATTGCACCAGAAATGATCAAGCCCAGACCAAATCCAGGGAAAATGTATGCATTGTTGGCCTGAAATGGATATAACAACAATAATTAGTTCTCTCTAATTTCTTAGAAAATTATATAGCAATATTGTATAATGTTCAAGAAGTCGAGACCTGGCCTGACACATAGAGCTTTCCATTATATTCAACAGGCTTAAAAGGACTCCCACTGGCGAATATAGCACGACCCTATAATAAAGTAGAAACAAATATGTAAGCATAGCTTTAGGTCATTGAATTTAGAACAATGTTCAGTTTTTTAACCTAAGTCCAAATTGGGCACTTAACAACTCTTGACACACACAACTAAGTGATGTTTGGATTTGCGTATTGAAACTGATCGTCTTTTGCAACTATACTCTTTGATATTTGAACTTATTTAGGGGTCTAATAATAGAGTTTAGAAAATCAGTTGCATAACCGCTGCAACAAAACTGATATTTGAACTATACTCTTTGATAAAGTTACTTATTCATACCTTTTTTTAACTGGACGTACTGCAAATCTATTCCCAATTTCCCATTTTACATAACAGTCTACTTTTTCCAAAAAAAAATGTCGTGTTCCGTCGTTTTATCTATTAATATATTCAATTATTAGAATTTGACAAAACATTCAAACATCTGATCATTAATTTGTTACGTTTTCAAACAGTTGACGCACATCCAAACACCCCCTAACACAATGATCTTTCCTTTGGCAACTAAAATCATCAAAATCCATTTGAGATTACACTTGGAGGGTTGCCAGATACCAACCAAAAGCTACAATGACATCTAATAGCATGTTTGTTAAATTTCTATAATAGTTGCATTTATTGTGTATATTTTGATGAAAATAAAGTTAGAAGGATAGCGGCAATACCTCACTCCAGGTATAAGCTTGCTCAGCGGTACATTCAGATTGTGAAGTTGGGTTGGAAAGAGCAAGAATAATAGGTTTCTGCAAACAAAAAAAGAAACTTAATTATGAATCATTCACTTTCTATTTAACTTCTTTATTAAAGCAGACAAGCAAATCGTTAGGTACGAATAAATGACCTCATTAAGTGATGACATAGTTTCAACAACTTCTTTTGTGAAAGTCTGTCCTGTCCCTGATGATCCAATTAACACTGTTGGCTTGATTGTCTGGTAACACAAGGGAAGTGAGACGAGCACATATTTTTATATGCAAATTGGTACAAATAGATGTGGTGTGAGGTGGGTTGTGTATCAGGTGACGATTAAAATATGTGATTTTGCAATACAGGGTTGGGTTGACCTTCAAACATTCTCCATTGTTTATAGTTAATTGATTAGTCCATTATTGTTACAAAGACGATGTTGTTACATAATCATCCAAATCTTTGAATAAACAGATTTAGAAGGCTGGCAACTTCAACTGATCGACCAATTTGACAAGTTTCTCTTTTAGCTAAATTATTTGCTTTAATGTTGATATAAAACACAAGCCAAATTGACTCATTCACAAGTAAATGGGTCAAAAATACCATCCTAGGGGATAAAAAGCAAATAAAAAAGATAAATACATAAGCGTTTACAACCTCCTAAATTTTTTTATTCAATACAATAATAAGAGGTTTTTTAACAAATTTATGCAGTCATATTTGAAACAATAAACATTCATGAAATTCAAAAGATAAATAGGTTGATAACTGAAAGCTCTGACAGGCAACCCCAATCAGACCCAACCAGTTTAAACCACATATTATCCAACCTAGATTAGAAACAGAAAGAGATCCAAACCTTGATAGCATCCAAGAATTCATTAACAGGTTCATGATCATGGGCCCAGGGCTTCTTGAAATGCTGTAGTGAATCTAGGCGGGATTTAACAATCAAACCCTACAAAATAATTTACCAAAAAGTAAAATAATTACGGTTGTGCAAGAAAAAACAAGCCAAAGAGATGATGTATTTTCATATTTGTTACCTTTGAGTCCACAAGCCAAACCTTCTTGCGGCTCTCTTCTAATGGAATATTTGTCTGCATTATTGTATGAAACATACATCACATAAGTACATAACCTCCTCATTAAGCTCTCAAGATGTGTGTGTGTGTTTCCAAGGAGAGAGAGAGAGAGAGAGAGAGAGAGAGAGAGAAAAAAAAAAGGGG
>BJCM01088230.1:14223-59870 GCA_018326385.1 Flaveria bidentis
TGGGGGGGGGGGGGGGGGGGTTGTAGTTGTTGAGGGGGAAAGAGTTAGAACGGTGGTAATATCAGCTCATTTCTTCATCATTTTTTGGGTATGTTCTTAGTGTTACCATCAAACAACTTATATATACTATACAAAAAAGTGCAGTTAAGTCCCTCAGTTTCTTCAGTGGTAGAATGAGTCCTTGAAGTTTGTTTTTGGGTCAAACATATATAGAAGAGAGAGTTGAGGGACTTAATGATAAATCAAACATATACTTTTATGTTTGTTTATGGTTGATACAGAAAACAAACTACAAGGACTTATCGAATAAATCAATCACAAAGAACAAAGAAAGTTAAGATATTTAATAGCCCTTTAGATGAAAATCTATTGAGGGTTCTTTTTTCTTTTCTTGCTATAACCCTTTTCTTATATCAAATTGAGCAAAATTGGTTGAACCAAAAAACGTAACTACATAGGGAACGGGTAGTTTAAACGTATTGTATTTTTAGTGCATGTAACATTCTAAATAGCCTTATTCAAGAGTAAGATTACTTAATGCATTGTAATCACATTTCTCACTTTATTGGTTTATTAAAAATTCCAAAAATGTTTGGTTGTAGGTCCACCTGATCCAACCTGTCAAGTGTCAACCCACCCATCTTGCCACCTTTAATCTAGATATTTTCTAACCTGTTTTGATATCTCCAGAGCTATGAGTTCAGCAATGCCTGTGCCAGCCTGCATAAATAAGAGCTCAGACAGAGATACAAAGGAAAACACGCAACAAATCAAGAAGTAGAAGGATGATGAACTGTGAAAAACTAAGTACGATTGGCCTACCTCTCCAGCTCCAAGGAATAAAAATTTTTGGTCTGCCAAAGATCCACCAACTAATTTTAGTGCAGAAATAAGCCCTCCAAGCACCACGGAAGCTGTCCCCTAGAACAATATAAGTAGCCAATTAATTACACGCCATAATTTTTACAGTCTGTTTCGTTTGTGTTTTCTTTCCAAATGAGTCATATTGAGTCTAATACATAAAAACCAGCTAAAAGGGAAATAGGTTAAAAAGCTAAAGCCCACATAATTAACAGATTACTATTAAAAATGTGAAATTATGGAGAATAAGTGTTTGTGGGTAACCTAGGCCATTTCAACCTCATACTATAAAATAAAAATATTCAACCAAACTGCCTTTACCCATAACCCAAACTGCCTATACCCGTTACCCAAACAACCCATCTTGCATGTAGCAATAGAAAGGGGCATTTAATATGATTTTGTGACATAAATTATTGTATTAATTTTTTTTAGCATTTTAAGTAATATTAGACATGATATGTTCAGAAAAGAAATTAATTATTTTATTTTCAATGTTATCGAATCAATATGGGTCTATCTATTATTTTTTATATTATATACTTAAGATGTAAGTTTTACTTCTAGTTAGTACATAATTTGGTTAAAATACAGAAATTTATATTTGTAATAACGAATTTTAAAAACAAAATAAGGATGAAGATACGTTCACATAAGATTATACTAAAAATATATATATTCCTAACTGTTTTTGAAAAGTTTAAATAAATTATTATAGATTTTAATAAACTAGATTTATTATAATTCATAACTTATTGGATAAAAATAAATTACATTGTAAACTTATAACTTTAGTTCCATTCCTTGACGGAATGGGAAAAAAACAACCCTCCCCCAAAAGAATTAACTTACTACATTGAAAGAATTTATTCCTTGTGGGATGGTCCATTTTGTACCTACATACTCAACGAACATGCTTTTCTATTTATAAAGTACCTGTATATCATCGTTAAACACAAGATGGGTGGTTCTGTACTTTTCAAGAAGATCAAAGGCGTTGTGGTTTGCAAAATCCTCAAACTGAAAAGATAAGATTAAAAGACTGTGATGAGCACCATTTCTCATGTGCAACAAAGAAGCAAGATAAAAGTAGAAAAAGAAAATAAAAAAGATAATATAAGTTGCTAACCTGAATGAGGACCTTTTCCCCATAATTCTGCTTGACAGCAGACATGAACTCATTCATAAGTTCAGCATACTCCTGGGGATAGAACAAACCGCTTGATAAACAAAGAATTCAAAAAAAATAAATGCTGTGTGGATTTGGCCCAATTATGTACAAACGAGTCGTTTGTGTAATCTCTATTCTCTAAAGAACATAATTGATAAATAAAACATGTCAAATGGGTTGAACGGGCCAAAAGCGCCAAAGGTGTGTTTTTAAATGCATAAAACCCCCAACTCAATTTCTTTTCCAATAAACAAGAGCATTACAACATTACAACTTCTGTAGTGATGTTTGACGCACTAATTGTATCTAAAAAAGGCAAGATTTGGACAAGAAATGTTTCGGGCCAACCTAAGTAGCTAACCCAAACCAAAATAACTACTTATTTGACCCATTACAGCTTAAACAACCCATCTAACCTGCCTAATTTGCCACATCTAATATAGGCCAACCAAGGTATCACACAATTAAGATTTAAGACTCAGGACACTAGCTAACTAGCAAATAGAAAAAGCCACTCAACAACAAGTGAATTCAAAGAAATACTGTAGAGGTAGCAATTTTGATCCCTTTACTAATAAATGAGGTGATTCCGGCTATATTATCCTCTAACCGGTCAACTGAAAACTAAATAAAAACTAAAAGGGAAACAAGTCAAATGGGTTGAACAGGTAAAACCCGCTAAAGCTTTATTTCTATTACATAAACATCCAAAATCATTTTTTCAGGGTATAAGAGCATTATTGAAATAGAAAAAAGCGTCAGTAATCATATTTGCACACTATTTGTTTATAAAAAAGTAAAGTTCTTGCATGAATAGTGTTTTGGCTCAACCAAACCCAAACAAAGAAATTCCCTGTTTTAACCCGTTAACCAACTACCCCAGCCTGCCTACTTTGCCACCTCTAATAAAGGTTAACATGGGCACACAACTAAAATAAGGAAACTAGCTAACCTGCCCAGCAGCTCTCTTTTGCTTTAAACCAATGTAGAATTCATCGTTCAACAACTTCTCATTATTGGTGCCAACATCAATGGTTATCGGCAAACACTGCAGATATTTAATATTATTCGAGCATTGTCATTTTCAAATGCTTTCACAAAGCAGAAAACCAAAAAATAAAACATAATACCAAAAACATTGAAAATAATAGTTAAATTATGGGATGAGTTCAAATCAAACCGAGACAAATTAAAGTTGTACATTTGTACAATT
This sequence comes from Flaveria bidentis, assembly GCA_018326385.1. Taxonomy (NCBI): domain Eukaryota; kingdom Viridiplantae; phylum Streptophyta; class Magnoliopsida; order Asterales; family Asteraceae; genus Flaveria; species Flaveria bidentis. The sequence goes on from BJCM01088230.1 coordinate 17,469, forward strand.
GCAAGAAAGTTAATAACAATTCTACTTGGAGATACATACAGCTGAGGGGCGAACTCCTCCAAGAGCTGTGTACAGAGCGAGCTTTCCCACAGGTATGCCCATTCCCTGTAAAATAATTGCATAAAAAGAAATGTAATAATCAAAATCAGATAACTACCTTTAATAAAACTGGTTGTAGAAGATAGTGCCAAGATGTGCTTTATTATGCTTTAAGTTGTAATAATAAGATAATCACAAGATTTGGTGTTGGACAAATTCTAATCACTTAAGAATAAACAGATAACATGACCAAAGTTTTAAAAAAAATATAGAAAGGCTCTATGAGTTTTCTAAAAATCTTTCATGTAAAGTAGACAGGTGTAAATAGGTAACTTTGATATACCCTTAAATAACTGATAGGAAACAGACTATTTAACACCCAAAAATGCAGATAATAAAAATATGTGAGGGATTTTATATACAAATATCAGAAACTCATTATTGGAACTTTAAGTTGCAAGAATCAGATAATATGTTTCATAGTCCAAATTCAATCAACATCTAAATCTATAAAAAAATTCATTATTAAGATTGTTCCATCTAAATTAACAAAATTATTACTACACAAACAAAAATAAAGAAGATTGCAAGCACGTATATTATTGCAAAAAGGAAAGGTCAGATATCCATCTGGGACACTTGGTTTTAGTTCTAGGACAAAGAACAAGGTCGAACAAACAAACAAATAAATATATAAATAAAATCCTTTACCTGACAGCCAAGGTCTCCTAGACCTAAGATTCGTTCACCGTCTGTGACAACTATAACTTGAATTTTTTTATGTGGCCAATTCTTCAATATCTCAAGAATTCTACCCCTGTGACAATGATTAGTTAATTGGAATGATTAATAAGCGTAATGTTTCCATGAATATATGAGAAGATAATGGTGATGGGAACTTGCTTGTCTTTTAAACTAATAAATAAACCCTGTGAGTTCTCGAAAATGCTCCCGTATTTTTGGCATGCTTCACCAACGGTTGGTGTATATACAATTGGGAGAAGCTCCTCAACATTCTCAATTAATAGCTTGTAGAATAACCTCTCATTTCTTTGCTGTACACCAAGATACATAGACATTTAAAAATAGTAGACGTAGAAATAAATCTACATAATAATTTAAACACATTGACATACTACAAGATGAAATCAATACAACCTATTCTGTTACGAGCCTATCAAAACAAGTCAAAGGGCTCTTGGTAATTATCAGAATTGGTAAGGGGTTAAATTCATTTTATTATTATTATATCAATTTTGGTGCATATCAATTGGTATCAGAAGAAACAAAGCAAGGTTTACCTGAAGATCCATCATGGCTTGGTACCTCTGTAGAGGTACTTGATATTGGCGGATATTATGCATCATCTTTTTTACCTGGTTAGGCAGCGTCACAAAATATGAGATTTTTCCATTAATCATCTATTAAATATTTAATAACAATAAAAAATGAAGCTGATGTGAGTTTGAATAAAACTAAAATACCTGAAGATCGTGATTAACAACAACTGGAGGAAGAAGACCACGTAGAAAATGGGCATCTCGTTCTTTCTCAGTAAAGGCCAGACCTTTATTGTGGTGTGGGTCCCGCAACAACGAATAGCCGCTAAATAAATAAGAAAATTATTCATAATTCACAATTTAACCATAAGACAGGTATCATGCTATACTAAAAGACAAGCATTATACTTAAGTATTTAGCACAGTGAACACCAAAATTCTCAAATTGTCAACAACAGCAGATTGACTACATGAAAAGCTCTCAGTATTTCAAAACTATATAACTAAATTCATAATTTTTATCATTGAAAAGAGCCAATAAACAATTTGGATAGTGGAACCCTACAGTTTGTTTTATTCAAGCAAGTGGCCCTTTTCATTTCCGATTTCCCACATATACCCTAATTTGACTAACTATTTCAAAGTTGTAAGCCTTTTGTTGTTAACAGGTGTGTTTATAATAATATTAATAATTTTTTGTAATAATAATAATAATAATAATAATAAGTCTGCAAACTTAACTTCTGCTTTACTTGTTGAAAAAACTTTTGAAAAATTAATTGTTAAGAAATATGTTAGGGATAGTTCACCAAAATCTTGTTAAAAATATATTTCTTTCACCGACGAACACACACTTTTTCCGCTTTACACCTACTTTACTCTTAATCTACACGATTTGAGTCTGCTATGGGGTTGAAAGTACACCACCTTACCAAGAGGATCCCGGGGGGAGACGTTATAAATATTTACTAGCTTCTCTTGAAGATGTAGAATCCATATCGAAATTAAATAAGGAAACCGTAATCTGATTCCACGTAAGTTTAAATGTGTATTAAATGAAACACACTTTTGCACACAATAATATAAAGAAACATAAAGATTGCAATAAACAATTTGAAGTGCATGAAATTGAAGAATAGCACGAGATATCAAGATAAACAATTGAAGAATAGGATTCATCGACGTGAAATCTCATCGAGATCAAGATCAGTTGTTACCTGGCGACAGAAACAGACCACGGAGTGATATACTGATCCTCGGTGGCGGTATCCTCACCGTACATATCCTCAACACCACCACCAACAACTGCAAATGGTTTTTCACCAACAGAACGATCAACTTCCACCGCCACCGGAGCATTCACATCCCTCACAGCACTATCCACCGAAACGTTGACGTTTCTCTCCGGTAGGCTGTTGGAATTCAGCATAGACGCCACCACAGGACGCCTCACCGACAACCTCAACGACTGCGATTGCGTCCTCGAGCCTCCGGCAACGGAGCTCCTCTACAAAATCAAATCACAAACAGATTACAACAAATGCCGATCTAAACTTCAGAATCGAAATCAGATTACAAACAATCAATCATTCAATCCACATCCCGTGCTTCTGTTATGCTCAAGTTAACAGATATATGCGTTTGTATCGATCAAAATGGAATGAAAAATTGAGGAAATTGAGAGATTACATACCTCAAGAAATGAAGAGTTCAAGGAAATCATGGTGCGAGAGAAGAGTGTGAATTAGGGCAAAATATCTCTCTATCTCTCTTACAAGAGATGAAGATTGAAGAATGTGAAATGTACGAAGGGAAACTTGATCAAGATTTGGGTGTACTTATAACTCTCCGCATCTTCCCATTCCCCACAAACTGCTACCTTTACACTTCATATTGATGTAAACATTTCTTACAAAATAATAATAATAATAATAATAGCTAGAATTAAGTCCCGGTATTGCAGCAGTGACGTAAAATCATGTCAAATAGTACCGATGTCACACCACTGATAACGTCCACCAACACTAAAGTTGTTGTGTGTCAAACATGTAAAAATAAACGTTGAATCACACATGCACGTTGCGTGGTGTTAAATCACAAATTTTAGAACGAAACGTAAAAATATTGAACTACACATGCACGTTGCACCGTTTTAACTTGAAAAACTCATAACGAAATGTAAAACATAAATTTACAAAATATGAAATATAAGGGATTAAAATTGAAAGCAAAAAATTTGCAAGGTCAAATTGTCAAATATAGAATGTTTTAAGCCAAAAGTAAAAAACTTAAATTTTTGTAATGTTACATTGCAAAGATAAGAAGTTTTAGGTTAAAAGTAAAAAATATTTTTTTATAAAACACTTTATGCATAAGATAAAACATCTCATATATAGAGAAATCGAAAATTAGTATATTATAAATGATACTAACGGTAACGCATGTTGATAAAATATGTATTTTCTGGAATGATTCAAGTGTTATAATGAATAAAATAATTAGTTTTAAAACTAGATTTACGTGTGTGAGTTAACCTAGCATTCAACAAACTAACAATAAAAACAATCATCGGAAAAATTTATTTTGTTTCTTTGTTTTTCATAGCAATTCTATCAAGGCATCGGAATATATAAACACATACGAAAGATTAATAAATTCATTTTGTATAATAAAGTCGTTAAATGTCTAATATACCGTTATACACGCACTTGTTTACCTTTGAAAAGGTGGTACAAACATTTTTTTTAATGTTGAGAGTTAGGTTATTAAAGTTTGACAAGTTAAAGAGTTGAGTAGAAGAATAACACAAATGTGTTTATTTTAGGCAGGTAAAGGGATTTAATATATTAAATCCAGTCTAGTGATGTTTTCGTGAGTGTTGCATCATTGAGAGATTTTAATATACATAAATTAAGTTAGAGCTCATGTATTATATGAGTGAAATAAATAAAACATATCAAAATTATTAGTTTATGAATATTTTATTTTTAAGATGTTATTATCTATTGGTGAAATAAAAATAATTATAAATATTTAAAAGTTATAGCATATAATGAATTAGAAATTATCACTTTATATTTAATATGTATTAATAAATTATTAAAATAATTACATTTATATTTTATATGTTCAATAGTTTAGTTTACTTAATTACAATAATTATCATTTAATATGAGAGAGACGAGAAAAACAATATAAATATATTTGTTTTAACTTAATTGTTTTATGTATTTATTATGATAGAGAGGTGGGAAAATGATTTTTTATATGATATAACGATGATACATGTCATTTGATATGTTAGAATGATGGCACGTGTCTTAAGAAAATAATTTTTTTATTATATGTTAAGATTATGTTGGACTTATTTGTGAAAATATGATTATTATAATGATAATAGTTATAATAATAGTAATAATATATCGCCATTTTTGTGAGTTTTTAATATATATATATATATATATATATATATATATATAAAAGACTTGTTGATGGACTTAACTAAATGTTTAATTAAAACGTGAGTGAGAAATGAGGATGACAAGAGTCGTAAGAATATACCTAATGTGTCCTACAATCCCATGTCGAATCCATCGTCCACTTTCATTGGATTAGGTTGATTAAATTTTGGTATATCTAATTTTGTGAACACTTACATATATTAGAGACATAGTGATTTAATTGGTTGAATTATACGAGTCAAAAATAATATCTATATAAATTGTTTTTCTTGTTATAATACATGATGTCAAGTGAATTTCTTTAAAATATTGTCATCTTGTTTTCTTGTTATAAAACATATTGGATTGTCTAAACCAAAATAAGTCTGCCTGTTTAGGATCCATGGTTTGGTTTATTTTAAACTTGGAACCGGTCGTTTAACTTTTTATTTTTATTATACTTTTTTAATTTTAAATATGCAGTTAGGTATATATGGTATAATTATGATCGTCTTTATATTTTAAAATTGTTAATACAAACTAATGACATTATAGATTAGATAGTGAATTGTCGTTTTTCATCTTGTGTTTTAATCATATTTGGTATTTTCAGTCAAAACGGTTTTTTCTTACATTTAACTCCCCAAGATTTGAAAATTTATCATTTTCGTCTAAAAATGTGAATTCTGTGAAAGAAATTTTATGAGGAACACGTAAGCATAAATTAGGATTTCGTTATTGTATGAAAATTTACATAAGTACCCTATTAAGAATGAGTATTTAACATTTTAAAACAGTAGAGCTATTTTTTTGAATAAAAAATTACAACTTTTTAAATTTTTGAAGAGCTAAATGAAAAAAAAATTATTTTTAAATAAAAATAACAAATGTAACTAAAGAACAGAAAGAAAAACCACAATCTAGTTTAATTTAAAAAAACTCATCTTGAACGATCAATACAAAACAACTCAATTGTCAAACTGATTATCTGTTTTGTTGTTTTCTAGAATTATAGTTAGATATTTGTGTAGAATTTTGTTAAAACCTAGTATAGTTAGATAATATTACAATCATTGTTATAAAATACATGTATCTCTCTCATTACTTACAAAAATTGAATAAAAGTGTTTTAATGTGAGTTATATTTTCTAAAGACAACTTATATTGTTTAATTTTTTTTAACGACCAACAAATAATTTTTAAGTCTGGTCACACTGGTAAACCTATTGGCGAAAGGTCACTCACGTCCGCAAACACAGACAACACTGGTGACCCGGCTCGCCCACCATTCTAAGAGTTTACTGTGATAAAACTATTGGTTCACTTGAAACATATTACACTTAGTGATACTTTAACCTATAACCTTCACTTTAAAAAATCATAGGATGTCTCTTTTTAAACCATTTGATGTAGGACTTATTGATTTTACTTATGGTGATCAAACTTAATAATTATTCGTTTAGAAGGCTTATCGGTTTATATTGTTTAACTATTATTAATTTATTTCATTTGACAACGTTTATTTTGGAAAACGTGTAATAAACAAGTCGTGCCTAGTTGTCTACCAACCTGCCATAAGTTTTGTTTTTTACTTTTTAGTCCTTGTACATTGGCTTAACACCACATGAGTCCTTCCATTATCTATTATTTAGCATTATAAATAATAGAACTCTCGAATTTATCACGTCATCAAATTTAAAAGGGTAAATCGTATCTGTTGATGGAGTTCAGATTGAAAGTTGAATTGTTTAATTTAAACATAACCCATTTAATTATTTAGCACACAGACGTCAGCCTACCTCAGATATATAAGATCGAGTATTTCGAACTCAGTTTGTTTAGTTTATTTACCTAAACATGGCAAAAAGATTAACAAATAGTAATTAAGTTGTAAGTATCAATCGGGTTGGTAAGTTGTAATAAAAGGGCTATGGTTGTAAATGGGTTGGCGGATCAACCTATTTAACTAAACGAGTTGGGGGTCGATCTTTTTTAATGAATGAGTTAATCAACTAATCAAGTCAATCCGAACACAGTCTGTTTAATAAAACAAATCAATACGAACACGACCCGCTCACTAAACATGTTAGATAAGAGTATCCAAAAGTTCATTACGTGCATGTTTGTAAATTTTGGTTCTTGTCAAAATTATCACAACTTATCAAATAACGTTAAACAAGTTTGGACATGTTCTTAAAAGACATGTTATAGTTTCACTTCATGTTTCACTGGTAAACTTGTAACCTACTAATTAATTGTATATGTAATCAATTAGTCCACTTGTTGGAATAATAATCTATAGTTAGGTCCTTATGGATAAAGGAATATTCTTCCAAAAAATTAAGGACCGATAAGATAAAAAATAATTACACAAATCACAATAAATTAAAATTTTAAAGACCTACTATCAAATTGAAATAAGTACATAGGCTCACTCAAAAGCATGTTACATATTATTTGAGAATTTTGAAAATTTTCATTAAGTAAATATTGAAAATGCTACAATTGTATATTGTTGATATATGAACTAAAGTTGATTAGATTTATCACATCATTTAAGTATTATAATAGAATTAAAATCTGAATTTTATTGGTTAATGTGTTTGGTTGATAGTAATTTGATAGAACTGGAATCTCAATTTTATTCTTACATGTTTAGTTGAGAAATGAATTGTAATTGTAATTGTAATTGTAATTATAATTATAATGAATTTCTTTAAATTTTGTCAAATGAAGAATTTCAAATTCATTTCAAATTTCAAAAGATTTAAATTCCATCAGCCCCCGCCACCGACCGCCACCCACCACACCTCCCACCTTTAACTGTCACCACCAACGACACTTGTTGACACCTTCAACCATCACCGTCGTTGCCTCCAACTTCCGACCGCCACCTCCACTGACCTCCCACCTCTACCACCAACCGCTGCCGCGATTCACCGATTCTGACTGGCAACCATCGTCAACCGCCCAAAACCCCCACTCACCTTCCGCTTTTCGCAAGAACCAAATGCCCCCTCTTCTTTTTTAACTCAGACTATCATTCTTACTTTTCAATCATGTTTGATTTTATTCTGTTCATGTTGAGGCAACTAGGGTTGTTCCAAACTTCCAATCTCATTTTACATATTTACTTATGAGGTTCTTGATAATTAGTTTGGTTTACCTAACTACATCACATTAATTTTTTTTAACTATAAAATTCGACTGATTCTTAAAATTTTAAAAGAATAAACATCATGAATATTATTTAAAGATGAAAGAAGTATTAACCAAAATTACAAGGGTAGAAGTGAAATTCATAACTACTTCAGTGGGCAGCCACACGTTTTAATGGTACTTACTTTATGACCCGCTCTATTCAATCAACACACACATGCAATACACTACTTTAATGAAAAATATAATGTGTTTGTATTTTAATGATATGTAGACATAAATAAAAATATCAAAAAGTATAACTAGGAATCATGTGATTTACATATTTGGTTTTTAAAACGAAAACTCATAGACTTGTCTGGTTCTATTCGTAAACTGCGTAAATTAAGAGCATACACAGTGGTTTTCATAAAAAATATGAGTGTATTTGATATATTATATGAAATGGATTTGAGTGGTTGTGAGTGAATGAAAGAAAAATGTTGTTGTTGATTGTTATATTTGAAGAATTACTGTTCAATCCTTATAAATTTTTTAATATTTTTTAAAATGGTTGTGAGTAGAGAAGAGAGAAAAAGTAATGATAAGAATATAAAATGTATTGTTTAATTGAAAATGAGAAAAAATAATGATTTTTAATATAATTATATAAATAAAAATAAAAAAACCACTATGAATGCTTTAATAAACCATATGCTATTCCATGTCATGATTTAAATATTATTGTCTTTAAAAAGTCTTTGAGTTTTACTATTAAACTATCAGCTCAAGTTGCATAATCGGTTTATGTTAGAATTAATCACACCCTAAAATTGCTGGATAATTTTTATGTATAGAGAATGTGCACAATTTTGAAACTTTTACATGATGATTTGTTTTTAATAAGATTCGATTCAACATCCTCTTACGCTAAACAATTTACTTTAGTAGGCCATGGTTTGAAAAAAACAATCAATTATCTGTAGTCGTGACATATTTAAAAACTTTAATATACATAAATTAGTTTAGTAGCCTTTTTCTTATATTTTTTACAAGTCAATAGAACTAAATATACTAAACACATGGTGAAGACTTTTTTGTTATAAAAACAAGAAAGCTTATTGTTTTCTATAATATTAGTCCAATATTAAAATAAACCAAATAAATCCAATCCATCAAAAAAGATATTAGTGATATGAATTGCTGCATTTAATCACGTGTATCTTGCAACGTAGGGATGTTAAATTCCTCACATGAGCCTGATTATGAACCGAAAATTTTAGATTTTAAATTAGATACTAGTGAGTAATTCGCGTGTTGTGATGGAGTGAAGAATTTATAAATCAGTACTTGTTATATTTTATTAATTTATCAATTGTTTTGTTTTATATATGGTATAAATATTTTATGCGACTTATAATTATTATCATATGTTAGCACTGACACATTGTTATAAAACTAATTATCATTAACAAGAATAGATAAATGACTCGACATTTAAGTAAACATAAGTGTTAAACATGATTAAAGGTCAACCGATATTTTCAAGAAAAGTCACATTCGACATGGTATAGGTTGAATTGCTTTAATGCAACAATGAAAGATTTGTTATGACATTTGATATCTGATATAGATATATTAATAGAAAATCATGTGATATATTTTTTTGAAGCATAATAAGAGTACAATAGGAAAATTTCTTATAATATTAAATATTATGGTTTGCAATTCTTTATATGTTATTTTAAAATTATTGTAAAATTGCAATTTTGTCTTAAAGAGATGTTTTATAGGATATATATATATATTGATTATTATCATCATTATTATTATAAAAGTATTTAGTAATTATATAGTTTAAATAGAATAATACTTTAGGGTTTAGGGTTTATAATAATAATAAAAGTATTTTTTTTATCATCATCATTATTATAATTTAAGTATTCAAATAGAATAATACTTATTTATAAATTTACTATTATTATTATTATTGTTAAAGTATTTATGTAAGTTTTAAAATAAGGTAATATTTATTTATAAATTTATATGTTAATTTAAAATATAAAAAAATATATAATATTTAATGTTGTGAATTACTTAATTAAATGATGTATTAATCAATGTATTAATTACAATAAGTTTATTAATAAAGGGTAAAATAAGAATGATTGCATTAAACACCTGTAACTAATGCTTAAAAAGTTATGTTAGGTGTCTTAATTTTTTTTGTAAAATTACATTTGTATTCTAAGGTTTTGTTTTACATAGTAGTATAGGGATACCACGATTCGTCGTGGTTTGATTTTTAAATGTATATGTGAACGACACGATGATAGTGTTTGTGATTATCATGATTTTAGCAAGTTCAATGATATAAGTGCTCATATTCTCATGGATATTTACGCATGATTTAGTAATTCGTTTTTATATTGTCATGATACTTTGAACATGTGATATTTAATAAGTCGCGGATATCAAGTAAAACAAATACGTAAACGTATTTGAATAAAACTATCATTATATATAGAAGATTTATCATGATTAGTGATATGTTATTATTAGATTGTTACAGATATAATAACATAAAAATATAGTATTAAATTTTAACACAATATTATTGTTGTTGTTGTTAACCTTTTAATAAAAATAACCATTATTATTAATATTATTATATTTTTATTGTTATATTTTTTGACATATTAAATAATATGTCATTTACTAACAAATTTAGTTATAACTACTAAAATTATCGATTACCCTAAATACCCATAGAAAATATAACTATTAGTTATTATAAATATTAGTTGTATACTTAATTATTTAAATAATATTTAATAAATTTAAATGTCATTTTCAAGTATTACAAATAATATAATCTTTAGTGTATTGAATTAAATAATATCATCTTATTAAATAATATATTAATAATGTATATTCAATAGTGTATTAATTTAAAAAGTTTATTAAATAGAGGTAAAAATAAAATTATCGCATAAGACACTTGTACTCCATGCTTAAAATTCTGTATTGAATGTCTTACAATTTGAGTAAAATTATTATTTTGTCATCCTAAAATGTATTATATAGTATTATAGATTATAGATTATAAATAACTTGTTAAAACAAAAGTGTTTGGGTTTATCTGTTTAATTAAACATGTTGTGTTTGGTTTAAACTCATTAATACATTTAATTAAACATGTCAATTCAAAAACTTGTTTTATTGAACAAGTGGATCTATTAACCTATATCACCCGTTTAACCAATTTATTTACAACCCATTAACCCGGTTAACATGTTTACAATTTGATTATTACCCGCCAACCTACATACCCATTTGCCACGTTTTGATAAATGGATTAACATGGTGTGTTCAAATTTTACAATTTTAATTGTGTGGTGATTAAGGTTGAAGTTTTTTACACGAATAATTGTAATGGTTGTGCCCGGGCTATACAATTCATCATGCCAACTCACTAACTCGCGACTGACAATCATATACAATTGACACTCCTACTTACATGTAACACATAACATGTTTTAAAGATATACAAATCATTTAGATTTATTCTATAAATTTTGGTGCTACTAGTTAGCTTTAGATCAAACTTTTCTTTGATCATGTAAGATATCATATATTATAAAATTTATATATTAAATATAGAAACATGTTCGGAAATTTATAGATATAATATTACTTTATACATATAATATTAATTTAAAATCTTATAGTTTAATAGATATATCTATTAAAAATTATTATTAGGTTATTAGTATGAGCCCATAAGCCTACTTAAGTTGTAGGGTTTATATTATATTTTCTATATAATGTAACCTAATCTATTAATAATATTCAACAAGTCTGTTACCATCTTATAATATAAAAAATGTGTTGATTTCATAACCTTTCATATATTCAGCGGAACATGTTGTATCTCAACGACCATGAGCAACCCAATCTTGACGGCATTGTCTTTTCTTATTGAAAAAGATATCGCGAATTAATACTGGCAGTTTTTATTAAAAAATAATCACTATAGTTATACGATGTAAAAGAATCATTATAATTTAGAAAATGACAACGTTCGTCTTGATTTAGTAAGAGTAGTAAACAAGTAATCTTAGACATCAAGTTAAATTAATATAAATAATACTTTTCTTGTCTTTCCCATTAATAATAATAACTTTTATATAGTTTAATCCACACAAAAATAATCCACGTGAGAATGATATAAATATATAAAGACAACACTCACGAATATTGACTTTACAAAGAATAAGTGCCAATACAAATATAAAATGCTTAAAATCCAGTAATGTAACGTATAAGTAGCTGGCTAAAGACGAAAAGACTTGTTTGTTGCCCCTAAAACTATATTTGTTGTATTTAAATGTGGTCCAAAGAAATGAAGTCGACTTTAAATAATTGTCAATGAACCATCCGATCTATCACCTTTAAACCCCACATTGTTTATTATGGGATCATAAAGTTGTTACAATGACATATAGGAAAACCTTTTGAGAGTTATTGCCTGGATAAACTTTCAAAATGAAAAGAATATGTGGGTGTCAAGCTTCCACCATGAAAAGCTATTAACCCTAACTTTTTCATCGCATGGTTGTCGATAAAAAAACATGTGTATCGTGTATGAAGGCATTGCGATAAGTATAACACAAATCACACAAATCAAGTGGAGTTGAATAACCAATGATGTTTAGTTCAACTGGTTAAGGTTGTTGGAATCAATCGGATCAAAATTAACGATGAAAACAATGATTTTGTGGAACTCCTATGACTCATTTGATATTATAAACTCAAACAAAGACTTGAACCAAGAAATTACAATTCCCTATCCATCTATTTATACTAAAACTATAACTAACACTAATTAGACTCAAACTAATACAACAACTCAAACAAATAATAAAATATTCTAAATATTATCCTAATTATATTAAACTTTAAACAGATAAACTAATAGCTATCATGAGTTCAAGTTTCAGTGTTAGTGAAATACTCAGAGTTGAGCAATGGGTTTTTCATAGTAAAGTGTTTCTTCCTAAGGGAGTTGGGGTGCGATCCCAGCAGATAAACGAATAGATAAGTCTTATTAAGATAACATTTATCCTACAAAGAAGAGTTACACATTTGACGTTAAAAAAATGAGCTGAATATCTCTTGCATCAATATTAACTTCAGTGGGACAATCGATCCATTCTAACATAATAGTTACAACATGTTGGGTAGGTTTGTGATCGGTAGTTAGGACCAGTAAATAGTGAGTTAAAAAGACATAAAATAAGTGAAAATCTTTATTGTTCAAAATTAAAAGTTTGCCAAATACAGATGGTTGGGATTAATATCCTTAGATCCCTAACTAATACGCCAAGAAATTTGGAAAAATATACGAAGCAAATGCATTAATTTTACATAATATCTATACTATATAAAGATATTATAAAATTAAAAACACTTACTATATTTAATACATAAAATACAATCACTTTTGAGGGTAAAATAGTATTTATAACATTATTTACAAATTATCTTACAATTAGTTACCTAATAACCTTACACTTAATAATGTTTGTATAAAATTTTATATTATCCACCCATATACAAAAAAAAAACTTAATATGTTTTAAGATTCAACTAAATCTTTTAATCTGTCACATTTAAAAACATTTTGAGACTAATACTTAACTTGTGTTTTTTTAAACAAACTTTTTGCCGAACAGATCTGTATTTTATGAGGTACAATAAGTTCAGTGCATATATGTACAAGTAGTCATGCAGAACTAGTTTATTTGGTGTTTTAAATTTTAGTTTAAAAAAACATAATAGAAACTTTTGTAAAACTATTACAAGAATAACAAAATATTAAATGCATGTGTCGGATGTAAAATGACACACCGCGCATTGCGCGAGCACCCTTACAGTTCAACTAAATATGATGAATTAATACGTTCATTGGAAGCGGTAGATGGACAAATGCAAAGATTGGATTTGAAGGGATTAAAAAACTGCATTGAAAGCTTATTGATAAAGATATTAGTTAGCCAGAACATGGAGAATTCCCATGTACCATAGGCACACCTTTACCCTGATGAAATGGATGTCGTGGATGTCGATTTCTACATGTTCAATGCATTGGTGTTGTATAGGATTGATAGATAGATGCATAGCTAAAATGTTGTCACAATAAATGATGGAGGCTTATGTAATTATAACATGTAGTTTAAGTTTTAGATTTCAAAGTCAGTGGAATTAAATGTTCAGATTATAACACATATTCACTCTAGTGTAAATCTACGTTGAATCAGCGTAGACGTACGCCAAATCTATTATCACTTGGTCATGTTTAAAAAAAAAGTTTCCTGATGTTTTGTAACTAGATTTTTTTCCCGCGCTACGCGGTGGGAATTTGGTCATTGTTCCTCACGCTACGCGCTAAGTTAAGTTATTATCTTATTGGCTCGTCGATAACCATCAAAGCGAATACTGATACTGGATCCGATATACTAATACCGACAACGATGATATTTGTTTCGCAACATTACCACAACGGTTGTACACTTATATAGTCTATCATATTCAAAAGATACTACTTTTGAATACAACTCTGCTTTCAAAAATAATTATATAAAAAATTTGAGGGAAAAAATTAAGACAACCGCGTATTTCAAGCTGTTAAAAAATAACGAACAAAAGTTATTCCTCAAGGCCACACAATGGGAGTTTGGTGGTTTTTACCCGTGATACACGATGTGATTCCGGATATTCTCACATCTGCGCGTCAAAAACCATAAAAATGAATAACAAAACCCATCTATGATAATAAAACTATTCACAATGTTTTTTACTAATAATCATTTTAGTTTGTCACGGTATCACAACGTTAACGTGTTTGCTACAACCTTCAATAAAAAAAAATTTGAATACAACTTTTCACAAAACAAAGGCGCATTATAGAAAAATAAAATTATTAAAAGATAAAATAGGCCTAAAACTACATGGACATATAGCAATAGGACTTAAATACATAGCCATATAGGATACTAGGTTAGTTCTCGTGTAATACACGGATTTACAAATAAAATATTAAATAATTATTAATAAAATTTTATGCATTATAAAATCATGTTTGAAGATAAAATATGATTAAAGTACGTATAAATAACTACTTTAAGTAAATAAATAATAATGTATTTTTCTTAAACTTTTAGTTTATAAAATAATTGTGATTTTTAAATATACTGTCTTAAGAAAATTTATTTAAAATTTTTTGTATTCTGTATTTTATATAAATTTTTGTTTTTAAAAAGTGTGTTTTAAAAAAACAAGTTTTTAATTTATTAAATTAGATATTTTTCAATTTGAAACTAGTATGAGTAATATTATTAGTATTAAATATCATTATTAATAATATATAGAAATAAGAAAATAAGTATAATGAGATCTACAATTGTTTCACACTTATTTTAGTTTTTTATAGATAAATAAATAGACTAAACACTCATTAAATAAACGAATTAAATTTAAATATAAAATATTCATGTAAAAATAAACATGAATAGTTATAGTATGATATTTTAATTATATTTTTTAGTGTAAAATATAATCAAAATTTTATATAGATAATAGTTCAATAAATAAAACAATAATACCATTTTTAAATCTCTTATGTAAATAGTATCATTTTTAAACGTTTGTTTTTAGATATTTTACAAAAAAATATTAATTTTTTAAAATTCTTGTTTTTAGAAAACACGATTTTTAATTATTTTGTTTGTTTTTATAAGAATATTTGTAAATATTCCACCTGTTTATAATTTAATTAAAAACAAAATGATTTTAAAATATTTTGTTTAAAAATGTTTAATATTTTAGAAAATTTTATATAAAATATAAAACTTTAGTTTTTTGTTAGTTAGAGTTTAATTAAAAGATATTGTTTTTTATTTTTTTTTCATAAAATCTATTTTAAAAAATAATTTGATTTTAAGATAAAAATAGATAAGAGAGAAAAGCAAAGTAAATAATAAAATTTATTTTTAATAAGAAAAATAAATTTATGAGTATTTAAGTTATTATTAAACCATTTTGGAGGGAAAACTGATTTGATGATGTCTAGAAAAAATATAAGTGGTAAAAACATAAGTTAAGAGAATAACAAATGACAAAAAAAACATTGATTTATTAGAAGTTATAAATTAGGATATAGCCCCACCTCTGTTATGATTTCATGATTTATTTAATATATACTAATTACTAAGTTAGTTATGAATTATAGGTTGTACATTATGTTTAGTTGGGTTGTACCTATCTTTTGTCTATTTTGTCTTTTTTTAATCTTTAACTTTTTTATTTTTAATCAAATATTTTCACATATTTTACAATTTAATCTCAATAATTTTTTACTTTCAACTTTGATGTCCTATACTTTTTATATTTTCACAAAATTTTTCTTTTACTTTTCGGTATAAAATTTGCGAGTTAACACATAGCAGCGTACGTTTGTGGTTCAACGCTTTTAAGCTTATTTTTTCTCGTTCAACGGTACCGTTGCAACACACCGGTCTTAGATAGACTTATTGTTTATATGTTTTATGTTTCGCCTACCTGGTTCAACGTTTTTTTGTGTACTTTTCGTTCGGTTATATTTTTTCGTTTTTTATATCTATTTTACTACGAACTTTCCAGTGTAGCTGATCACTGACGATGGTATGTCATTGCTGAACTAATAACAACAAAATTCCAATATTACCCTTAGGTTACTATTGATAAACATTATCTATTCATATACATAGAATACTTATCTATATGTTTAATTCCCTCTTTTATATTTATAAAATACATTCCTCAATGCATAACAACCAGATTTTATGTAAAAGTTAAGTGGATCTATTTCAATTGTTTTGTACGGGATTGAGAATATTTCGACCTAAAGCTTATCTCTCCCAACTTGGAACTTATCATATGTGTCGCTAAAGTATTCAAAGCTAATACATGTGGGATTGGATTCAATGCCTGTCCTTTTCACCATTAAAGGCATGAAACAATCGTGATGGTGGTTTAGGATCATGACATCTACTTTTAGTACTATATGGGAATACATTGTTTATATATATTTTTCTGAAAAAAAAGAGAAAGTTGGTCTTGAAATCTTGTTGGTCTTGAAATCTTGTTGGTCTTATGTGTGGGAGCAAATGAGTAATGAATGTTGTGTGTGACCACTTATCACTTCATAAAGGCGTGTGACTTGCATGCTATGCACTAGCAATTTGTATTTACGTGTTTAGTGTGGGAATATGTATATGTGGTCTTGTTTTTTAGTCTAACTTGATTTATATATGTTTTTTGTATTAATACTTTGATTAGATTAATACAACATGCATTATATTTTCTATTTCATGCCATTTAAACATTTTTCATACTTTAATTATAAATTGTTATTATAAATTTGAAATTCTAACTATCTTATACCTTTTTGCACTAGTCATGTTATGTTGTTCTTTTGTCTTGTAATTTATGTTGTTTTTTTTGTCATGTAATTTATGTGATCTAAAGATTTAAAAGTAATAAACAATAAAATTAATTAATATTTGTATGTACATTTCCTTTTTCTTGTTTTCCATGATTAGACTAGTTTTCTAAAGTTTAATTCATAACAAATGAAACACAAAGTTAAAACTCACAAATCAATGAATCGTGACTAAAAATACTCCAAAAGAACTGGCTACACAAAATGCATCAACAAATGAAGACCTTTACATGCATCATAAGCACATCAAAAAATGAAGATCATTACTCGTACCATTAGCTCGCATGAGAATCGAGACTTGTTTTCCTTTGACACTATGTGTACCTGTTTGCATTTGCAGGCTAAGGAAATGAAATCGACTTGGACCTAGGTTATAACAATCATAGAAATTTACTAAAGTTTAGCTAAATTGCTTTTTCTCTTTTCTACTAATAAGTAGATATAAGTTGATACAGCTTAGATTGCAACTAGTATGTCGTTAATGAGAAAATCAGTATAATTGCTGTATATAAACTTCAAACCGTTTTAATTGCATTTTTAAGCACTTAATGGAATTTGTATATTTGTTTTAGAGTTAAATTCGATTTTGCTTAGTGATATATGAGTTACGAAAAGTCAAAACAATCATTTTCCTCTAAAAATAAAAATATTTCAATTCAGTCCAAAAAATTTATTTTATGTTTCAATTTTAGTTCAAAAATTCATATTTTGGAGTAAAATTAACAAAACTAATAAATATTTTTTGAACCAACGAAACTTTAAAAGTTAAATTGATGTTTTAATTTTCTAGAAAAAAATTATTATTAAACTCAAATTTCATAATGCAAAAATCAAAGTTAACTCTTTATTTTATTACTAATAAATAAGTTTGTTGTTTTTCTTTTGATATAACTATAAAGTCAAGTTGTATATTGTAGTTCGAGACACCAAGAAGTACATAAACGCAAACATTTTTGGCCGATACAATATTACAATATATAATTTTCAGTCCATGCTTACGAGCTCATCATCACTAATATAACTACTGATTCGATTGTTATACCATCAGAGACGAACATATTTCTTGAGTGGAAAGATGAATCTATTTTTAAAACACCATGTTAAACCTAAAAACTTAACTATTCTTCTTATTTTTTATTATGTCATGTGTTATACTTATGCAAATTAGATTTTAATAATTCAAATTTTATTTATCAATTAACTATAATCCATTATATTAATTAAATCAATTATATTCTTAACTTTCACTTTACTTTCTAAGGACAACTCACACACCTACATAACCTACTTCTTATCTTACGTCACAACTAATTCACACCAATTTGAAGCTCGAACTCTTAACCTCAATGAAGCTTAATTTTGTCATTAAACCCAAACCCTTACCTTACTATTTGTGCATACAAGCTTTAATAATACTTATATGAAATAAATATTAATGAATTATTTTATATATCATAATAGCACTCCTATTGAAAATTTACATGTATGCTCATGCAAGGTTTTTTAATAACTAACGTGTCACTAGTTCACCAAATCAATCATTCACTATTACTCTCATACAGAACCTAGAGGATCTAGGTTGGCACGTTCCCGATGAAAAGATCATACATCAGTCTGTCTCAATCAGTCACTTACTTTAATTGAGAAAACTATTTTTTTTGTTACATGTAAGACTTGAACACAAAATCTCTCATTTTATCATTTGATTTGATAATCATTGGTGTAAGTTTATCGGGTAAGTTGGTTAAATTCAAACAAAACATGAATCATGAATTATTCACGTATGAAGTTCATGGTTCCATATAACAAACTGTTGTATAAAACTCTACTACTAAAACTCTAAAAGATCAAATGTCATTTGTGAAATATTTCCGACGACCAAAAATTGTTTAACACAAAAGCGACTTTTTAGAAGCTAACCGTGAAAACTCCAAAACCAAGTTTACAAGGTTCTCCTCTTAAAAATGATTTCGTAAAATGCCCCTTTTATTTACATAGTTTCAATTTCTAAGCTCATTAATTACATATTTATATTTTCTAAAACATATATATTACACATTTACACATTTTATTAAAATTAGTTATAAAACGATTATTGTATTTAAATTTTTGTTAAGTTATTTTTACGTATTTTTTTCCTAAGAACATCAATTACATATTTCCTCAAGTACGAATCTTGTATATAAATAAAAACAATAAAATCACAATTCCAAATAGAAAAGTTTAAAACTTTATTTCAAAACAATAATCACAGTTATATCTCCAAATACAAAACATAATTGTTAAAGTTTTAAATATATATAATAACCAAACATCAATACGTAAAAATCTCTTAGTAAAACCAAGATAAAATAGTCATTTGATAGGTTAATATTAATAAAATTGATAAATATGTAATATATATAAACTAGAAAGTGGAAATATATAAATGATTTTATGCATTAGGAAAATGTGTAATTTATGATGTTAAAAAGGAGAAATATATAAAAATCCCTTAAATAAAAACACCGTGATTCTAGACTTGAAAATATTATTAGACTATGTGTCCTGAAAATGCTACATAGACAAATATGAATTTATTAAAAACATTTTAAATCAAATGTAGTGGGTTTAAAGCCCTTTTTAGTTAAAAGTGAGAAAAAATGAATCATTCATATTTGTTAACGTCCGTTAAAGATTTGAATAAAAATAAGTTTGAAACCCGCATTTGACTAAAACGTAGTTGTTTTAATGGTCTAATTGTGTACACATGAGCAACTATGAAGCTTCATTGGACCACTATATGACTAATGGGCTATGGAAACCAACCCATTTCATTGGACGATTCCCAACAAGAAGCGGGGCAATCCAAGTGTATTGGTTGATGTCAACATGATGAAAAACAGGTTTCCTGATTCTCAATTTTGTATATATTTCTTTAAATGTGTGAAATTATATGGTTTTTATATCACTTTACTTAAAAGTGATTATACGAACACCTCAATTAATGTCTATCGAACCACGTTTTAGACATCTATTAGTTGGTGGACTTCTATTTTCGGTAAAACACTAAAGCCTTAACGTGAAAGTAAATTAGGTTCTTGATTACTAATTTTTTTTCTAATTCTGTATGCTATAGAACCCAACCCGTTCTTATTTAACCGAACACTAAGCAAGACACAACCTAATCTGACTGAACATGGTGACGTCGTGTTGTCGTAAACTAGTTTCATGATTTCCAAAGTTGTTCCTGTTGCTTTGAACATATGGAACTTTAAAAATACTCTCATAGTTCTCTATTTAAAAAGGTCATGTAAACACCTCTAATTAGCAAGGGGAAATTCACTTAAGAGTGACTAAGTTCTATGAAAGTTATAGTAAAAAAAATCAAAAATTTTCTTAATTTCAATATCGTAACTCTAACTTTTAGTATATATTTAGTGCTTTAATTTTTTTTATACAAAATATTATTTTTTTCTCCAACTTTCTCTCTAGAATAAAACCCAAAGTAACCCAAGCAAGCAATCAACCAACCCTACAAATGGGCCATAAAGCCCAGCCCATTCACACTCAACCATAAACAACACACTACTAGTCTACTAACCCAACTGAACCGGATGACGTCATGTTGTAGAAAAACCGGGTTCAGGATTCCCGCCTTTTCAAACCACCATCAAAGCTTCAAAAAAGCAAGCAGAAAAAGTGTTCACTGGGACTCTATGTTCGATTACTTCCAGACAATCTCATCATTGCTGCTTTCTACTCAACTCCATCATCTTTCTATAAAGTTATTCTTCAACTTCATGTAGTTTTGTTCTGAAAAACACCACCAGCAACCGTTGATCAATCGATTTGAGCAACGATCCGGTGCATGTGTGATCTGAAAAACACCATTAGCAACTGTTAATCAATCGATTGTAGCAACGATCTGGTGCAGGTGTGATCCGAACAACACGATTAACGACTGTTTTCCGATCATATTCATGGCTACTTCGCCTCAATCGAATCACCAGATACCGCTAGACTTCCGTGCGCCACCGCCTTCGCCGGTGGTCTCCGGCCGTCGTTCCTCCGTCGCGAACGATGAAATCCTCACGGAGTTTCTCCATCGCTCGCTCCGTGTGCCGGATCTCGTGTTACCAGATCGCGTGTTTCCGCGCCAAAATTCGAAGATCCAGAACCTTCCGAAGCTCGATTATGATGCGTTGAACATGAACGATCTCGATTGTTTGGAAATAAGTTCGATAACTGACCTGATCGCACAGATCGGATGTTTTGAACTCGTGAACCATGGAATTTCCGGTGAGCTTTTGTCTTCGGTGGTCAGATCCGGCGCCGGAGTGTTCAAATTGTCGCCGGAGAAGAAGGCTGGTGTTTCTAGATCTGCTGATAGATTGTACGGTTTTCTGGAGTTTCATGGAGATGAAAAGGATTCAAGCGAAGAGTTCGTTTGGTGCAAAGACGATTCGTTGAAATCAGAGATGAATGAAATCTGGCCTGATCAGTATTCAAATTTCAGGTAATTTGATCATCTAATTCCATTAATATTCTTCTGTCAATGAAATCTATTAGCGATACAGTGAAGAACATAGGAAATCTATTCAATAATCTAATCATCTCTTCGATTTGGTGGTCTGATTCACTAATCTTCATCATTATTGTTCTGTTTGATCTTAATTTGATGAGTTGATCGAACTTTTGTAGTGAAAAAATGGAAAACCTCATGTCTGAGATCGAAAACATATCTGCAATTCTGCTTAAATTGTTTCTCAATCATTCAACTCCAAAATCGAGATTCGCTGATGATGATGAAATTAGGGAGAAAGAAACTGCTGGATCCATATGTTATATCTACAAGCATTGCTCAAGTACAGATACAGTATCAGATGATGATCAGTATATGGATTCATTGCGATACGATGTAATTCGAACGCTGATTAGGGGATCTGAACACCCTCACACTCTTTGTTTTCATGTGTGTGATGGATCTTCAGAGTTTCATGTTTACTCGAAGAAAGGTTGGGTATCGTTCTCCCCTGATCACAACGCGTTGATCATCACCATCGGCGATCAGTTGCAGGTACCTTCACAAAACTTTACGAGCTTATTACAAATTTCTTTCGGCTTTAGGTGGGTTAGAAAACCATAACAAATGATAATTTACTGTTGCAAGTAGAGCTAAGATGAGGTTTTGAGGTAAGCGTACAACAAAAAAGATAATACAACGTTCAATAAACATTTAGAAAAATATAACAGAACTATATGTTACATTAATGATCCTGCATAGTATATACTAGGTCCGCCCATGTATATACTTGTTAAAACACTAAAAGTATGTTGCCTAAAATACTTTTATAAATCATGTTATAAAAGTAGAAATAACATTAACTTGATTATTCACTAAACAACATTCCTTTGGATTGTGACTAAAACATACCTAGAAGTGACAATTTTAACTCAACAATACGGAAAATGCTATAATTTCGTTGAAGGAAGATAAGATATAATGAAAATAATGAATAAAACTAACATTAAGTAGTAAGATTCTTTACGGTCTGGATCAATTGGTTTTGATAAATTTTATGAATCAAATGATAAACTATAGTTCTTTAGATTTTTCTTGTGTTTTGATTATACATCAAAATTATTTGTTTTTATTTGTTTTGAACGTATAAAGTTGACCTTAAAATTTGAAAGCTTTGAGCGACCTAGAAAAAGAACGAGTGGAAAGCCTGCGCCTCATTCTTTGTTGTATGACTGGTTTTTTAAGACTAGGCTGACCTATTGAACTGGTTATATGTCCAAGTTATCAATCCAACATTCAAAATATTGGGTTAAGACTTAAAAGCGATTATTGGCATATTATATAATCAAAATAAGATGTAATGATTTAAGTCATTTAACCATTGAACTGGTTATATGACCAAGTTACCAATCCAACATTCAAAACATTGGGTTAAGACTTAAAAGCGATTAGTGGCGTTATATAATCAAAATAAGATGTAATGGTTTAAGTCATTTAACCATTGTTGTGGTGTGAAATATGCAGACATGGAGTGAAGGAAAGTACAAACATGTTATAGGGAGACCAATCTTCAAAGGGAAAGTAGAGGATTGTATATCACTGGCTTTTCTATATAGCCCCCCTCCACCCAAACCCACATCCAAAAGCCAAAAGGACAAAACCATTTCATTTGGTCATCAATTCTTGTTGGTTTTGATTTTAATCTTTCTTTACAATATTTACTCTTATGTTTCCACTTAAACCAAACATTGGTTTGCTTAATCTCAAGATTTGAGGGTGAAAGTTGTGCTTGGTCCTTGTCATATGACTAGGTTGGTTCGTTTTTTCTCAACGAATCAACCCTTATTGTTTCGATATTGTCATTTTTTTTACGAATTATAATACAAAATTGTGAAATCAATGAGAAGTTTTGGTTACTAGAATAATCATCACCCATGTGAGGCTACATTTGCATTCTTTTAACGCGAATGCCATGTAATTCTTTTTGCTGGTGTAAACTATTGCATACCATTTTCAATTTCAATTTCAACCTCCATATTTGAAATGCTATTTTTTTAAAGTGTTGACGTTTTTAAGATCGAGATAACAAGTTGTATTAAAAAAGCATTCATAAATATATAAATTCAGTGATTTGAATATATAAAATTTTTGTCAGAAGGATGTTACATATTGTTTTCAAGCATTAACATGAGAGATAATCAAAACTTTTAGAATAATAAAGTTTTGTCATATGATGATCGTAATCTATACTGTTATTGGAACTGATTATCAAAAATATAAATCCAGCTTGTTGATTACATTTTAATTTTACTTGAGATTTTTTTATTCGCATTTTTTGAAAGAAAAAACTCATTTTCTCATCAAAATATTCCTTTTTCTATTTTCTTTGTTAGTTTTTAAATAATTTGTTAAACAACAACAGTGAATCACTCTTCTAAAGCAATCAACAAGATGAATGAAATAGAACTATCAATCGTTGATCTTGAACACATTGTCTTATTCATGAGTCGGTTAAGAACAAAAACAAGAAGAACTATTGAAGAAAAATCATGACCTTCGCTAAGCCGAATTGAGATGTTATTAAATCCCCAACTCAGCCGTAACAAACTTATTAACGACTATCAACAAACAAAGAAACAGAATAACAAGTTCATCCCCTATACTATACACAAAGTTCAATATAGCCCTTAAACTTTCTAACTTCGTTTAAAATCAACTCCACACTCTATCATAGTCAATGTATAATAATTATTCACATAATTGATAATCCAGTATCGACTAAATGAGTTAATTTTTTTAATCTAACAAACTTTTATGTTCATTCATATATATTTGTTCATTTGTGTATATTCTATCCATATGTGTTCGTTTATAACATAAATAAACACGAGACGTACATTTTCTTTATCAATGAATACAAACAAAAAGGCCATTCATTTAAATTTTTGTGTTCATTTGTCTTATTTTGTTAAAATTGAAAAAAAAAAACATGAACAAGTTATGTTCACGTTCATTTGATTTGATCACACGCCTACGTATTAACATTTCATAACATGTTCACAAAGCCAATGATTATGCACATTTTTCATTAGTGAGATAGCTAAAATAATTTTATAAGTTAATAATAATATATCTTTTTTTCTCATTCATATTGCAACTGCATTCTAGCATCTAAATACCTGTAACTCTAGCTGTAAGTTTGAAACACTAAATTCTAAAACAAAAGCCCGTCTAGCTCAGTTGGTAGAGCGCAAGGCTCTTAACCTTGTGGTCGTGGGTTCGAGCCCCACGGTGGGCGTTTTTTTTTGTTTTTCTTTCTTTCTTATATTGTTTCAGATTTTGAGCAAATATTAATATTCCCTTTCTATACAAAACATATCAACCAGAACATGACTTTTGTTATACACGGGTTAACGTTCCTTTGATCTCGAGATTAACATGTTCGTAAATGAACATCAAACGGCACATGACATGATTTTAAGAGTCTTCGTGCTACCATCAACCTAAAATCCTTAACGCCCTCGTTGCTAATAAAAGGTTTTACAACCCGGATAGACAACTGAACCCTACCCTCTCTTGTTCCACTCATATGTATAATCATAGATTCAAGAATAATATTTTCCTGTTAATCATTAGCTTTGATAATTATACAAGTAAGGTACACTAGTTAATAGGGTTTAACTGTGGTGTAGCTTCTTTAAGGTTATGGGTTTGAACTCTATCTATGACGGGTTAATATAATTTAGATTTTATGAAAAAATTTAATTGATTTTTTTAGTTTTTCTGGTACTCGGTTATTATAATGATCAAATACTTAGACCCGTTTGTAGTGCTAAGATCGGCAGCCTTTAACAGCTTAGCTTAGAATTTCGTCAAAACCGGTCTAACCAGATAGTGAACACCCGTACACAACACGCTTTTCTACTCGTTTATTATTGCTTTACTGTGAGGATTTTTTAAAAATAGCAACATCCTAGTGCGCAATGCAAGAACAAAACACAACCTAACAATAATGCAATTGTTTTGAAACAACACAAGTGAATCTTGTGAACATATAACATAGGTACTAGACACAAGAACACAAAAACATGTGCGGTGTTCTACATACGATACGAGTAATAAATAGCAGTAGCTACCTTCAAAAGACGCTTAGTAATCCATCCAAACATCGCGTGATCATAATCTTTTGATTAAAATACTTGCTCTAAACAAACGACCAATTAACGAACATGAAGCTAAGACAGTGAGCATTTTCTTCTTCATTCAATACTTTCCATGCCACTGCTCTCTCGTAAGAAACCGGTCTCCCCATGCTCGATGAACATACGCCCCCTTGAAGACACGCGAAACCCTGCAACGATATGCAAACTTGTTATCAACCCGCGGGTGATTCAGGTTATGCTTTGATGCATACAATTCAAACGGGTGGAAATCCACAAAATGTATCTTTGATGCATATAAATCAGTAAATCCCTTAACTCACATTCAATTAGATTACTGTTGTAATAAAAAAATTTGTAAACCACTGAAAAATGCTAAAAAAATTAGCTTATAAATGGGTCGTTTAGAAACGGATCAAAGGGATTAAAATTTCACTCAAAAGTGCATTTTTGATGTATAAATCCTACTAAATTGTTTACAGTAAAGTTTAGATTATTATAGTAATATGATATTTAGGTAATCATATTATAGAAAATATTAATAGATTATATAAGTTAAAATATTACTATAGAAAAAAATAAAAATATATAAAAAACAAATATGATATTACATATAACTATATTTACAAATATTTGTAGAATATAAATAATATAAATACAAATAAACAGTGAGATGATAAATATATATAACTACTATTAAGCCCCCGCATTGCGGCGGGGGCTTAAAACCATGCTAAGTAGATACAATGTCACACTGTCACTAGCAACCACTAACATAAAAGAAAATCTTAAAACAAAATAAATACGAATGAAAAAGTAAATCTAAAAACATTGAACCATGCACACCCGTCAGAACGTGTTAATGTGCAAACATTAGACCGAAAAGTAAAACACGCATGTTAGAGCATGTTAACTTGGAAATTTTAAACCGAAACGTAAAATAAAAAATTTATAAAAGATGTAAAGTATGAACCCAAAGTTGAAGTGAAGAAAATGTTAGGGTTGAATGTAAAATATGAAAACTATTAGGGTTAAAAAACAAAAGTACAACCTATAAAGCATGAAGTACAACTTATAAAGCATAACCAAGTTGAAAATTAATAATATATATAATAAACGATCTGAGCTCAAGTTTTATCCTAGACTTCAAACCAGCCAACCTCAGTAAAGCTCGAGTTCTCTTGGTTAATAAATTCGAGCTTACACTCGACTCGGCTAATTTACACATCTATAAACACATCAATTTAGGTTATATCTCATCTCTAACGGAGTAAGTGAAACATGCAAAGTCCTATAATCACAAGTCATCGAAAGTATAAATAATTCGAGAAAGCGTTTATCAAACCTGTTGCAGTATCTGTGAAAATTCTGTGAAAAGACCTTTTCGCCCATGTTCATCGAGAACTTTCTCCAAACTTATATCTTGAAGTGCAACCAATGTTGTCTCGAGCATGTCTAGCCCAGCTTGGTTCGCGAATGTGAACACAGGCACTGCCTGCACGCGTATTCTTATGAGCACAACTGGCTCGGGATTAATATTATGAATAATTTGTATAAAAAACCGACCTTAAGAGAGCAGCACATGATCGCATCCGAATGGTTCCAAAGTGATTTGAGAATGTTTTCACTTCTTTCGTTTCCGGGTTTAAGCAGATCCACACCCAAGTAGAAACTAACACAATATTAACAAAGAAAAAAAAACCGACATCAACACACTGCAACAAACATGCAACTTCTTAGAGTATTCACGGTCCAGTTCGGCCGTTTAATCTTTTTACCTATAACTGCGAGAAATCCATCGAGCTAAAATATGTGCTTCGGGGGTGCCTAATGGAGCCTGAAGGGCACCATTAGAGTTCACGTTAGAAGATAGGGCCGATGCAACCTTTTGAACCGAAGATATAACGGATCGAACATATTGGCGGGCTAAAGCAGCTGCTGTTTCTTGCATGTGGCTCTCACAAGCGAACTCAAATGCAATCGTCATCACAGATCTTGCGGTGCCACCAGCAACACTATGATTACTTGAACTTTTCATCCCCGACCCACCAATGTCAAGAGCAGAAGCAAGATCGAGGGTGCGAGTGGGACTCGAACCATCCTGCATATTTGGAAAAAAATATAAAACATAAAATAGAAAAATGGCATTTATTTTTCTAATAGAAAAAAATATGATAATAATACTTCCTGCAAACATATAAATTACTCGTTTTGGCCCGTTACCCAACCTGATGACTGATGTAGCGAACACACCCAAGTCGCTGCATTTAAGTGATAATGTGACATGAACCCTAACCTTGATTGGGTCAAGAGGAATGATACGAAAACCAGAAGGTAAAAGAGGTGCATCATCAGCAAAAGATGCGTCGATTGGAGCAAATATGAGCTCGGCACACATGCCAACAGCATTCTCATCCATTCCATTGCATAGCTAATAAAATTATATAATTTCAAAAACAAACGTTAGATCGCATAGTCCATTGCATAAACTAAAATAAAAATAAGCCGAGAATTAGAGAATGCGTACTTGCAGGAGAAACATGTCTCCCGACACTAATGCATCTGTGGGACAATGCTCGACACCCTCCATCTTTACAACCTCCAACAACTAAAGAACACAAAGTGAAAATCAAAATCAGTCAAACATAACAACAAATCACTAATATGTCAACAGTAAACTTATGAGTCTGCAAATGCATTTTATATCCTTAAAAACCGTAAATAACGCCTAGTTAATCGGAAAGTGTTTGTAAATGCTTATTAAAACTGTTAATCTGCCCAGAGTTTTTAATAAGCAAGCTCAACTATTATATTAAATTAATAGTTGGGCCAGCCCAGCCCAGCCCGCTTATGCCCGTAAATAAAATTTCCCTTTTTGGCATATATATCGATAACTGTATAAACGATGATGAGTCTAAAACTTAAAATAAGCAGTGATCTCAACTTGCCTCTTCGTGCTCGATCGTGTGGGCGAGGGGAAGAATCACTTGACCTCCAAAATTACCAATCTGCCCCCCCAGTAAGCTACAGGGACCAAGCTTAACAGCAGCCGCTGAATAAGCATCGATATTGTAATCTGCCCACTCCGAACGATGTTCCCTCAAAAACCTAAGTATGAGGGCCGGAGGAACATTCTGGAAGATGATACAAATTTTGCAGTATTAAGCAAAATAACAAGAAAACGTCGATGCAAAAAAAAATTGTCGGTATCAACCCAAGCCGGGCCCATTTCAACCCACTAGCAAAAGAATTACTTGTTTTTACCCGAACCTATTTCCCATTATATCACCTCAAGTGTCTAACCTGTAAAAGCATTGACGCTTTTGCGCACAAAACAACATTAGTAACCGTCGAGTAACCGTTTGCAACTGGTAGATTCAATCCCATAAGCTTTTCGGGTGACGAGTTCAAAAGAACGGTGACATCATCAACCCCATCATTAGTCATTAATGACCATCCCTCATCAGTAAACCCATTTAGAGCCTCGTTAAAACCCCTGCTTAACCTCTGACTAAGTGCCCTTAATGTTGCCGGCCTTCGGCCCCAGTTATTAGGGACGCCTGATTGCGAAACTTCAAGAGCAATTTGCCTCAGCTGGCGTAACGCCTATTAATGTACAACATCTTAGTTAATAATTAATAATACAATTGTATATTGAACATTATGGAAAATGTTAATGTATTGATTACTGTCATTGTCGTTTTTTGAGCAAGCATTGTTGATGATTCATACAACGGGCGTAAGACTTCTGGCACACTATGCACCTACATACAAAAACAAATTAAGATAAATAGAGTACAAAAAACTTTATGGAAATAGTTGATATGACAAAGTAGATAACTGGTCAAAATGCGCACAAGTCAAATATGGTACTCAAGCATCGATTGGTTTGGGTTGACACGCAAACACTTTTTTTTTTCATTTATTTTTAAACAAAAGATAAAGTATTATACCGTTATGTTTGCAAAATATATATTTTTAAGATTAATAAGTCAAACATAAAACAGAATTAGAAGGTTGCAGACTTGTGCGATACATTTAAGCGATTTTCAACATGATTGACCCATTGAACCCGTTTCCTTTTTAGCTAAATTCCTGTTATATGACCCGTTTGAAAGTTTGAGATACCTGTTTGAAAGTTTGAGATAAAACGTAACCCGAATTAAGCCCATTTCTAAATAAATAAACTGACATCAAGTAAATAGTTTAGGTGGCTAATCAAACCAAAACGATTCGGGTTTGGATTGACCCGTCAACACATTATTTGTCTATTGTCTTAATTTATACGTAATTAACACATTATCACAAAAACCATCATTTTTAAAAATGATCCAAAACTATGTCATCATAAGCAACTTAACCTATTATAAAATAAGATATAGCCCAAATTGGCCCATAACATATATAATAACAAATTTAACAAATATAATAACACAATTTACCTCTAAATCCATATGATCCACAATATGAATGATTGAACCACCGCCTTCACAGGGTCTAATCAAGTACCCACTTGGCAGCATTTCAGCTCGCACAAAATTTGCAACCGATGGTATGCTCGGACCGTTTTGGATGTTTGATAGTGATCTTTCACAAACCTAACCACATAACAAGAAAATATATGCTCGGAATATATTTATGGGAAAGAAAAACAAAATAGGAAATCACAAATTAAAATTAAAAAACGTACCACCAAACTGCCATCTTCAGTAACGGAAGTATAGCGTAACAACAAAAAGTCGCGAGCCGTAGCCAAAGTTGTAGGAGCATAAAGCTAGAAAATGAATCATTTATAGTAAATGAGATCATGTGACGGCAAAAGTGGTCATTCAATAAATGGTACAAATATAGGCAAGTTGATCATGTTTTAAACAACAATAACAAATTCTTTTTGTCAGATGGAGTACAATAATAACTTTTTTGTTTTTACTTATTTAGTTTAAAAAAAACCAATGTATGGCTTCCATGTGGATGAATTTGTGTCACTTTTTATTGTCATTTAAAGAAGTTAGAGGTGGAAGATTGATGGGTTGGTTAGCTTGGGTACTGATTCAAACAGGGTTCGGGTTTAAACATGCATTTTTATTATGGGTCAAAATAGACCGTGTTGACACACAAAAGAACGTTTTCCATAAAAAAAACTAAATATTTATGTGTTGGTTACAATTTAAAACACAATAGTATTACAACGATATGCTGAATGTGTTAACAAAAATGATTTAGGATCTCAATGTATGCATTAAAAACAGGCATTGAGTGCCATTCAACTCGTTTGGCCCATTCGAACCATGAGACACGACGTCCTTTTAGCTAAATTGTTAATTTCACCGTTTTAGATAACAACAATTCGTAAGTAAATGGGTCAAAACTAAAACAACTAAGAAAAGTTATGACCTGCATGTACAGGATCTCAATGGTTCCACCAGTGCCGGTAGGCAGCACGCTGAGAACATTAACAGCTCGGCAATCACGAAACCACGAGGGGCGATCCTTGAGGATTTCAGCAACCTGAGACACGAAAGTCAAAGTCAAGATTACCACAGTTTTGACTTTATACCATAAAATAACAAATTCAGAGATGGTATAACTAACCCTTGTAGGCTCGAGAGCAACCAAACCACATGCTCGCGCCGCCACACCTTTGCAACCATGAGAAATAGAAACGATTCCAATGGAATCCGGACCAGGCTGATACATAGCCAGCAAAAAAGTCAAAATTACATGGGTGCAAAAATCTTTTAGAGTCCTAATAAAAATTAACACAAGTCTTCCGGTATTAACGGAAAATCGTAAAAAGCCGTGTCATTAACGCACATGTTGTATGTCAACTTGGATTCCATCATCATTTCCATTAATATTACCAAAAGTATGATCATGAGGAAGATCTAAACAAATTGGTAACTTGTTGGACATAAACCGACAACAATTATTGTTAAAATCAAAATATAGGCCAAGAATATGCATATCACATTATACCAAACGTGCATACTTCATAATTGTACTTATAAGTTAAATGAGCGTCACGTAGTCAACCTTAATTTAGGATAAGACGTTTTATTTTCGGCATGATTTTGAAATTTCTATCCTTTCCAGTAACATATCCTAGTGTGTTTTCTTCTTGCATCACATGAGCACACCCCTATTATATTAACATAAATCTCTTTGTTCCACGTGGGTGATTAGTTTTTCATCTTGGTTATCCACGTGGTAGTTTCAACACGTTTAACTTTGAATATGTCAATTTGGTATGTATTTATATCTAATGAGTCAAACATATAAAGAAGAGCTAACAAGGAAACAGGTCAACCCATGTTGGAAGTCATTCAAACGTCAAAGTGTTCATTATTGCATAAAACCCCATAATAAATAACTTTGTTCCACATTATATTATTCTTGAAATAGTATCTAAAATCATATTTAACACACTACTTATTAAAAATCTTGGAATTCATGCTTCTTGCTAATCCAACTCGTTTCAAACCAACAGAAAAAAGTTGCTCATTTGACCCAAACCCATTTTGACCCGTTACACAAACCACCCATCTTGCCACCTCTATTTACGAATTAATTAATTAAAAGGATGCATAATTAAGCAAATATTGTTTTAAGATCACCTTCATCCCCGGCATTTGGACCCACTCAATAGCAGTTCCAGTTGCTTTGGATAGAAACTCTGTTAAAGTTTCTTCTGCAATGGACAAAAGTCTGCATAAAATTAGAAAAATTAATAATTAAAAATAATAAATATCAATCTGTTGATAACAATAATGAGAGCATAAATTATTCTTCGACGAACCCTGCAGGACTAGCATCCCGTTGTGGGTGCTGAAGAGTCAATTGGTGTTGGCCATTTGTCACAACCGACTCACAACTGGTGTCTTTAGTAGCAAGTGCAGTCTGCAATATAAAAGCCCCCAACAAATTACTCTTAAGAACACAAATAACATTACACATTTCATTAAAGAGGTGCTTGGATGTGTGTTTTGAAGGCGATATTGTCGTCTAAAGAATGAGAATTAAATAATTAATTAATCACAAACAAAGATAGGTATAAAGGTGCACTTTGAAAGTGATTGTGTGATTATGAAAAATCAAATTTTGTTAATCAGATGTAATAATTGTAGAGTTTGGATGAACCTTTATAGCTTGAAGTCATAAAAATCACTTATGGTGGTTTTAAGTATTTGACAATTTTCGATTATGTTAAGTAGGTAAGGAATTATGTAGGATATATAAGTGAGTTTACTTCAAAATCTGGTAATCAACTGTTGTTACATCTAGTAGCAAAGTACTTATTCAAAACTAGTGGTGACAACTACCGACATGAACTTAGAAGTACACCCTGTTTACAACCAGCCAACCCGAACCCGACAAAATTGCTACCCATATCAAAACTTTATTAGGCTTTAGATAATCACTTTTAAGATACACATCCAAACACCCCTAAATCACAATCACGAAAAAAACTAACATTTGGAGTTTGTTTGCGAAAGTAGCCCTTTTCACCCACAAGGTGTGACACTTGTTTCTGCAATCTATCATTTTCTTCCATTAAAAGCTTGTTCATAGCAGCCAGCTTCCGATTCACGGTTTGAAGACGTGAAGTTTCTTTCCTTTGTTTTTCTCTACATCTAAAAGTAGAAAAAACACCGAAAAGGAAAATACATGTCACCAGTTACAGATGATAACAAACATATCATACTAAAAGAAGCAACTTTTCAAATCTTGGTAATTACTAAACCAACAACAAAAAAAAATATTGAACTACCAAGAGACTAAAAGTCTAAAATGACCAACACTTTATATAGATTACAACAAACATATCACATAAGAAAATCAATATTTTTAATATTTTTTATTATGGAAATATTAAAAGAAGCAGAAGTTGAATAAAATAAGGAATTATAGTGACAACTCACCACACCCTTTATAGATCACAACAAACATGTCACACAAAAACAATCTGTTGTTTATCTTTATAGATTGGATAAACAAGGAGCTACAACTGAAAAGCATAACATTTCACACACACAAAATAACTTGTTTTTAATTTTTCTTTATTGCAGAACTAAAAATTTAAAAAACCAAACATTAAACTATCTAGGAACTCAAATCAAGACCCACAAGACATAAAAATCACACTAACAAGATAATCTTTTTCGATGGTTTTGATCACAGAACAATGAAAAGAACCAAAGATTGAAGTATACAAGCAACCAAAAAGAAAACCCACAACACATATCACAAACTATCACATTATAATCACTTCAAGAAACAAAAATAACACAACTTTGTTTATATTATCACGAGCCTTTGATAGTTTCATTCTAACAAGCAACCATAATCAAAACCCATAAAACATGCCACAAATCACATCAAACATTCCCCCAAAAAAAACACAAAAAGACAATCTTTTTTGGTCATTTTGATCACTTCGATCACGCAACGATCAAAATAACCAAACCCAAGAACTAACAATGAACCAGGATCAAACCCACAACACATATCACAAATTATCACAAGCAACTACTATCAAAACCCACAAAACCTGTCACATATCACAACAAACATTCCACAAAAAAACAAAAAAAGACAATCTTTTTCAGTCTTTCGATCACGCCACTAGCAATTGAACCAAAATCAAGAACTAACAATGAACCATAATCAAAACTCAAAACCCACAACACATATCACAGATTGTCACATTATAATCACTTCAAGAAACAAGAACCCTATAATTTTATAAACTTTTAATGCATACCTTCGATTTTGAAACCAAACTTTGATCTGTTTGGGCTCAATGTTTGATAGAATTGGGCATTCACGAATAAGCTGCTGACGACGAACAGAGCTCGGTTTTGGGCATTCATGATAGAGTCTTTCAAGTGCTTCAATCTGCTCTGGTGTGTAGCGAACATACTTCCCATTATCCATAAATGATAAATGATACACCCCCTTTAAACAAACAAAAAAAACAACTAATTTCAACACATTCCCACTTGAAATAATGCTAAAATCAACAAGTTAAGACCCTTTTTGTTGAATGCTTACAGGATCAAGAACAAATACTCACCAAAATTTGTTCCTTTTGCTTCTGAATCACACCTTTTTGTGACCTTTTGATGCTGTTGAATGATGATTACAAACCCAAATAGAAAACAGTAAGAACACAGCAATCTGATGGCAATTTAGGTGGCTCCAATCGTCCCTAACCTCTGAAACATGTTGATTTCTTGAATTTTTATCCTGCTAACGCATGAAGATTTGATTTTTACAGCAAGATATGATGTGGGTATTGCGTTGGATTATGAATTTAAGGAAGACGCTAGTTCTGAAAAGAGTAAAGGGGGTGTGTTAAAAGCGAGTAGACTGTTTGGATTTTGTTGTTTACCTCATTTGGGTTTCATCAATTTCAGAACTTTTATATATATTAAATGAATACGTTATTAATACATTTAATTTATTTTATTTTTTTATATTTATTATACATACATATAGATATATAAATAGATAGTAACAATATATTATCTCAATAATATAAATAAGTGTTTTTATAACTCAACCCACATTAAATTATATGTGTGCAAGGTATCGCGACCATTGTATTTCGACAAGTAAAAATGGGCATTTTACGTTCGAAATTTATATATGAAAATGACTTGAATGTAAAAACCAGAGTGTTAAGTCGTTGAGTACAAATCGATGTAGTGCAAATTACTGAGCCATTCGATGTATTTGATGGTGATAATAATCACTATAAACATACCAAAAGAAAAAAAAAAGATTTCAATTCTTTTTTAAACTTAACTTGGTTAGTTGGGTTAACCGGACCGTCTCTAGAACATGTTATTAGGGTTTTAAATGTTAATTAATTTATTAGGTCTTTCTTAAACACATAATTAATAATGAGTTTATAAAGTATGTTAATCGCAACCGATACCTAAACTATAAAAAGATACTAAACTGCAAAAAGAAAATTCGGCTCCCACAAAATTTTGGGCTCTTTGTGGTTGTGCACAGATACACCCTTAGGTTCAACTATATTATCAGACACTTGACTTAATTCACGTTTTATTCGGGGCGGGCCTTTTGATGATTCAACGTAAATAACCTCTTAACTTCTAGAATATATATGTTGTGAATCTTTATTATCTTAATATGAGCATTGTAGAGGCCTATAGTTGTGCTCAATTACAAACTTGTCATTTGCTTATTGAGAAGGTATAGAGTATGTGATATGGATGGCATGTGATGTAAATATGTGAAGAAATATGGGCTAAAGATGAAGGTAAAACGGAGATCAGAAGTTAGTTTATGAAAACCGGAGAATGAGAGGATAGAAGACATTATGATGATGATGGTTTTGCATGCGGCCCTGATCCTGTTTTCTTTTTTTCTTTTTTATTAATTAAGTCTTGTTTTTTATACTACAAGTAATATATGGTTTGCTGTATCAAGGGTTGTGTCATTGTGTGTATATGTCATTTTTGGTCGTTCTTATCACCCGACGCGACAATAACCGATGTATATAGGCAGCGACGGAGCTTGGATAATATTATCGGAGGGGCGGGTGTGAAGTTATATTTTTTAGGGGGGACAAACTCGTCATATGTTAAAAAATTTACACTACCGAAACAAATATTAATACTTCTGACGAAAAAAAAAGAGGGGGACGGGGGGCCCTCCCGAGTTTGTGACAATTGAACGGTTTAGTTAAGTTTGTTTCGTTCGATGTATATACTTTGATCAAGCTATATAAAGGCATAGAGGAGGGAAGAACTCGAAATTGACGTATATGAAGCGTCCCTAGCCCACGTGACACATGCATAAAGATTATAAGAGAGAGTCATGGGTTATAAGCTTTTTTAAAAGAAAACTTTTGTGACGAGTGAAGAAGTAAATGAGAGCGTTAGTGAGAAAGGGAGAACAAAGAGGGTACGAGACACAAGAACTGATGAGAGAGTTCAAAGTAGCGTTAATGTGATAGCGTCTTTAGATGTCTAACAAGAGTCATGAGTTCTACTACTATAAATGTTCCTAGTGAGTCATATTATCACATGTGATGTTATGCTTATTGTCATTGTGTTATTTAGTAGAGTAATGTATATAGGAACTCCATATACCTTATTCATAATAAGCATTTATATTTGATACAATAAAAGGTTCAATAACTAAAATAAAATGTATATGTTATAATTCTTCGATCTTCATTAACCATATTCCTTTAATGCTGACCGTGCATGTGATAATTATCAGACCTTCAATGGGTTGGGTTATATGTTAAAGAAAACCAAATATAAGTATATTACAACTAAAATAATTGAGAATTTAATCTAATTTAATTGAATTAGATGAAAAAATACCAAAACGATACCGAAGAAGAAATAAAAATGTGGTTTTGTGTACTTAACAAAATCATAATCAATTTCTTCAATCAACTTATATGAGATATTCCTGGATCATAATATTTTCAAACCACATAAATTTATTAACAAACACAAGCTACAAGCGAAATGCTAGTAGTTGAAAACGTACAATGTAATAATATCGAGTAAAAAACACAGGTTTATCATGTTTGTGGTTTTTTTTTATCGTCAAGTCACTTTGATTAATCAAGATTTATTATGACCAACGAAGAAATCTGAATAAACATGGATACGACATTCAATGTGTGGAGTACATGCTAGCTTAATATTACTCGAAGTACATGCTCGCTTAATATTATTCGGGGTATATGTTTGCTTAATATCACTTTGATTTTTAGATCCTAAAAATCTTGAGGTTCTAGAGAGCGTAGCCCCTTAGGGCAAACGAATGAAACTATATCAAGCATATTATTTCCAAGCTAAAAACATAAACAGTAAAACACATGTCCTAGGTAGGTGCATATATCGGTCTCTAGCCCCAAACGAGGTTAAAACTAGGTTAAATTTGCACTAATTGAACTTTGTATTATTTTAGGAATCATATACATCTTTAAAATTTGCATTATTCTTTTAAAAACCATATAAACCTTTTTAAATTTGTGTTATTTTAGTACGCGTTTGTCTTCAATATATTAGATTTTTATAAAATATTATAAGAATATCAAAAATACTAGAAACGCGTGCCGGACGTAAAATGTTGCTCCATCGTAAAATGTTGCTCCATATAAACGGATTCGGTTTGAATTAAATCGAGCTCTTGTTCTCAACCAGTTTTTTTCCTCTAATATTGTACCAGTTATAATTAACGAAAATGATTAGCCCATTTAAATAGAATCCAACACAATTTGCATACTTTAAATTATATCTTTAAGCATGCCCCAGGCCCATTAAGCTATCACTTTTAACTGTTTAAGACTTTAAGCATGATCATTCAATCATACATTCACACCAAAGAACCAAATTATGGCCAAGCCCATTAACAGTTATGGATACTAGACTAGTAAACAAAATGATTAGCCCATGTAAACACAAGCCCATTAGCTATTTTTATATTTTATATGGTATGATCAATTCAATGTTTCACATAATGGGTTTAAAACTTTAAACTTTTTACAAAGCTTTGGTCTTTGAGGGGAGATACGCTAGTTTCACTTTAGATGGTTTATTAAAAATTGTTCCAAGTAGTATATAATATAGCGTATAGTATTATATTATGGATATTATTATTTAGAAATGTCGATGTCTACAGTGATTTTTTTTGTTTGTAGTGGGCTAGCTGTTAACCGTCTTGTAGGCACACGTAAGCCTTATTACAATGGGAAATACGAATCCCTAGGACAATGGAAAATCTTTATACCTTTCCTTCGAGTGCCCATATGGAATTGGCTTTATAAAGAGATGTTCTTTTACATTTCCTTTATATATGTTGCTATTTCCACCTAGTTTCTTCTATTCGATTTCATGACTGTTCATGTATGTTTGTTTCTTTTGGTATTTTGTTGCTTATAATACAAGTGAAATAGAGATGGATTTTTAAGATATGACACAATGATTAACGTTTTAACCCGTCTAATAAGGTTTCATATTTGACTCTAGCATAGTAATGATGGTCTCATGGATTTACAGGTAATATGCTCCCATGTAAACTATATAACTTAATGTTTTCTCAACAGAACTCGACAAGTATATTATCATTTTAATTAAAACAACATAAATGATTAACTATTAAATTTAAAAACGACAAATTGGATTTTGATAATCCAAACTATTACTTATTGGCCGATAATAATCGATATTATTAGTTTGACCGATAACAATCCCAACTTTCACTTTTATTACCAATAATAGTCTTATTTACATAATTTTAAAATATATACGTTTGATTTGCACTCAATTTTGTTCACAATAATGATTATGAATTAAATGAAAAAAACATACAAGTTAAATCGAGATTAAAATAAATACAAATTGAGTTTGAATGTATAATAATTATACTACTAGGATTACCATTGATAAAAAAAAGTTGAGATTATTACCTGTCAAATTAATAGTATGGATTATTATTATCCAATAAGTAATAGTTTGAATTATTAAAATCCAATTTATATTTAAAAAAAATACATATTTAAATACCCATTTAACTTTAGTTATATATATTTAATGTGAATGTATAGCAATTAGATAATTAGTATACGATATATTGATATACTTCACATACTATAAATTTTGCAAAATGTTAAAGAGCCATGAATAATGGCACGTGAAAATTGGTCATGCCATGAGAGTGACGGTGTGGATGCATCGTGCACGTGTGGGAAGCATCAACGAAGCAAACCCAAATAAATAAATAATAATATTAGAGTTTACATATTATTGTGTTATAATCTCTAAATTATAGCTTAAAAGTTTCATCTAGTAGAATAAGTTTAATTGAATAATGTTATCATTATTTTCTAAAAAATTATATACCATTTTTTTAGTAGCACAGCTTGAAAATAATATGTCAACATGCATAGTAAAAAAGTGTGGAGTCAACCGACATCGTAATTCTTTTACTTTTTAAATATATAAAATGTATATTATTGAACAATAATATTCAAGTTTACATATTATTGTGTTATAATATTTATATTATAGCTTATAAGTTTCATTTAGTGAAATAAATTTAATTGAATAATGTTCTCATTAATTGCTAAAAAACCTTAATACTAGGT
Organism: Flaveria bidentis; assembly: GCA_018326385.1. Taxonomy (NCBI): domain Eukaryota; kingdom Viridiplantae; phylum Streptophyta; class Magnoliopsida; order Asterales; family Asteraceae; genus Flaveria; species Flaveria bidentis. The sequence goes on from BJCM01088230.1 coordinate 57,714, forward strand.
TCTTAAAACCGTGGCACAAATATAGAATCGTAAATAGAAAATAACATAAAAAAGCTTGAAAAGAATATGTCGATACACATGGTATAAAAAGTTGGAGTCAACCGACATCGTAATTCTTTTTTACCTTAGTATGAAAAACAGGTCGAAACAATTAAGTATCTTAGCTATTCGTTATAAATAGTCATTGAACAGTTTGTTATCTTTTCATGGTTATGATTACATTAAGACCTCATTGTAGCTTTTAATTTTACTTGTTGTAACTAAAAGTTATCATTATAATGTCTCAACCCCATACGAACAAAAAATTTGGACGACTTATTCGAACACCCAAAAAAACCTACCTTAATAGATAAAAAGTCTTTAGGACCACCGCTATCAAGATCTACCAATGGAAGTTGTATTTTAAGACAATAAAAACGCCTATTAAGTTATTGTCATTCGATTCATTGTTTCTAAATACATTAACATCGAAGATAAATACATAACTTCCAATATGTCTAATTGTTTTGTGTAAAATAAAGACTTTAATTACTCCATTTAATATATGATTATATTGCGTTATGGATTCTTATAACAAGCCATTACATGTGTTTATTCATAATAAACGAGCTTGTTTTTGAATGCACTAGACCAGTTTGATTTTTAAATGTAACGTTTGGATTCTTTTTAACCACAAATGTTTTGTGTATACGTAGCAAAACTCCAAGCATTAACAATCATCTCAATAAGCTGTGAAGTTTCAAGTAACGACCCGCTAATCGAATGATCGGTATCGATGAAGTCAACGACGTGCTAAGAATTTGTTCGAGTCATGAGTCGCTTAAACGTGTTCGATTAAGATTCGCTAAAACAATGATTTCAAAACATGCTTTGAATATTGTTGATCCTTAATGGAAACAAAATTATGTTTTTCTGAACGGTAAAACTTGTATAAAAGAATCAGGACTAGAAGTATTAGACGGAACCAAATTTAAAAATACTTTATATTACCATTAGTGGGTTATTAAGCTACTAGGTCCAGTGAATATTCAGCTTGTGATTATTTTTTATATGTTTTCATAAACAAACATCTTATTAAGGTTATTTTGATAAACAAGCAATCGCTAATAAAGCTAGAATGAGATACTAAACCACAACTTTTAAAATAATTTGTTTTTAAAATTGGGTTTACCATAAATGAGTTAAACAAATGATATTTTAAAATTGGGTTCTTCACATTTAAGTGAATATTTAAATTAACATTAACAGAAATAAATAAAGTTTAATGTCGGGTGGTGAAGCTTTCAATATTATGATGAAAGAGACTATCGGAGAAGGTCCCACTTTGCTTGCGCCCGCTTTAATGAAAACCAACATAAATGAACGAACATAATTGATAAACATGAAACAAACGTAAAAAAATGCGGAGTGTGTGTTCATGTTCATTTGTTTAATTAAATAAACAAAACATTGTACTTATGTTCGTCTGTTTATTAAATGATTCAATGTAAATGAACTTCTAATTGAACGGTTTACTAGACATTAACTTCATTTATATGCCGAAATATTATGTGATTCTCGTGCCTCTCTACTTAGAAATGTAGTGAAGTTGAACGTATACAATTAATTAAAATTTTCATGTAAAACTTTTCTTGTGTTTTTACGTAGATACGTGCATTTAGTTATTGTTTTTTTTTATTTCGTCGTGATCGAAAATTAAATTAGGGATAAAATGAATTCTAATGAAATTATGAAAAAAAACAAAGCAAATGCAATAATAGAGATAGCAATCTCACATGATGGCTGACAATCACTCCTCACCTATCTCACGTGCTTAGTCCCACCCCACTATCATTTACAAATAAAACTTAAATCCACTCTAATAAGCTCAAATTTTATAAAATAATAATTTAGAATCCATCCTAGTTTCCTTATTTTTTAAATATTATCAATATAAGGATTTTTATGATAAAAGTTTAAAAGGGGAAACTCAAAAAATAGAAAACTGTGGGGAAGTGGTTTAAATCAACTTTGATTAAAATCATTTCAGTAGTGTTGAAATCGGCTTGTAAAACCCTAAATAGGGTTTAACTTTTAGAGTTCAATGAGTCGGTTTAAACTCAACTATAAAGAGTTTCAATTGAAGTTCTTTGTGCAGATTTCTCATGGCTTCTATTT
>BJCM01088237.1:0-10248 GCA_018326385.1 Flaveria bidentis
CAACGAGACATCCTTGCACATCCGGTTGCATCTGATGATATTTCCATCTCCTATTTGGACACCAAAGGCTGTGATGGGCTGGGAGATTAACTGTAAGTCGTTTACTAGCTTATCCAAAATAAAATTATGGGTTGACCCGCTGTCAATCAACACTAGCACCTCAGTTGTGCCTATAACTCCTTGAAGCCTCATTGTAGTTGGTGTAGACTGTCCAAAGAGAGCGTGAAGGGAGATTTCAGCACTTTCACCTGAGTTTTTCTGCTCGTTTGCTTCTGTTTCATCTTCTACATCAGCGATTTCTAAGACTTTGAGAGCTCCTGATTTACAGCGATGTCCAGGACCGAATTTCTCCCCACATCGAAAGCACAACCCTTTTGTGAATCGGGACTGTTTCTCCTCATCAGAAATGCGAAGAGGGTAGATGCTTGAAGGGGTTTCAGTTGGGGTATTGGTTGTTGAAGAAGTTTTTGTGGTGGCATTGGGTTTCGGATTCTGCCCGAATCGGGTGGAATCTATTTTTGATTCGAATTCTAATGCTAAACTCATAGCACTATAGACTGTACGGGGTTTGTGGATTCGAACATCCGCCCTTAGTTCCTCCTTCAACCCGTTTAAGAATACTCCCAAAAGGCAATGTTCAGGCCAATTTGAAACCCGAGATGATCGTTTAACAAACTCTTGCCTATACTCCTGGACTGACCCGTTTTGTTTAATGCTGCATAGGTACTCGTCAGGATTTTGGAATTCTGCAGGGCCAAAATTTTTGGTGAGGGCACTAACCAATTCTTCCCAGAAGGTAATTTGATGATCTGCAGAAAGCCATGAATAAAAATCTAGCGCGTCTCCTTCCAAGTGCATTGAAGCAACATCAACTTTCTCGTCATCAGGAATGTCGTGGTATCGGAAAAATTTTTCTGCCTTTAAAATCCAACCGCGCGGGTCACCTTTACTGAAGGTGGGAAAAATAATTTTTGTAGAAGGCCTATATTGATGATTGCGCCTCCAAGAGCTTTCCCCCTCTTCATATTGCTCGAACCTTCCATCCTCATAACGACCAAATCGATTGTGTGGTTTCTGCTTATGATTGGCCTGTGATTTGAGAGCAGCGACATCGTCTTTCAAGCTTTCAAAGGACTCCAATCGCGAGGCAATGGCTGCAAGTTGTGCAGCTATTGTATCAGAATTAGAACCCCCTTCTTGCGAGGTATTGTTGTTTCGGGTCTGTACCATCGTGTTTCCCGGCAATGGAACCAAATGATAGAAACTGGGAAATTGAATTAACTGAAATGGGAAAAACAAAGGATAGTTTTGCCTTATTCGAGATAGGCAGATCTCCAAATACAAGAACACGATAATAAAAATACTCGACGAGCCAAAAAAGACATGACTATAGGCCTATTTATTCTGGTGAATTGCTGGAAGCTTCCTCTTTATTTTAGCCTTTGAAATAGTTGCTGAAATTAGACATGGAAGTAATTTGGGATAATTGCTTAAATTAAGCAGGGAGATAATTGTGCAACTGATGGAGAAGATCAATTTGGAAATCAATCCGAAACTGTAGCAATTCCATTGATCCTTCCAACTTGATTCATATCAGTTTACCCCCTAAAATATAAGTCCGAAACCTTTCCCACTTTTGCCAAATTTCATCAGCTAATAATGACCCAATTTAACTGTAAAATAAAAACCTTTCAATGTGACTTAGGGGGTGAATTTGACAACTTAGCCTTTAAATCATTTGCCCAACAACATGGCTTACTATTTCGCTTCTCTTGCCCACAAACTTCATCACAAAATGGAAGAGCTGAACGGATGATTCGCCGCTTGAATGACATTATCCAGGCTCTCTTAATTCATGCAAATCTTCCACCTTCCTTTTGGGTTGAAGCCTTACACACTGCCATGTATCTTCACAATATATTACCAACCAAACGGCTTAACTTCTACACACCCACCTTCGCCCTTTACCTTCGCCATCCCGATTACGAACACTTACGAGTGTTCGGGTGTGCGTGTTACCCAAATACCTCTGCAACACAGCCTCATAAACTTCATCATCGGTCCATGCGTTGTATTTTTCTCGGATATCCACCTGATTTTCGTGGATACCGTTGCTTGGACCCTACCACTGGCAAGGTGCACATCTCTCGTCATGTAACTTTTGATGAGCATGTGTTCCCATATACACTACCCTCTCCTCCTACTTATAATTTTTTGGATGAGTCTACCCCACCACCCGGTTTTACATTCCAAAGGCCCATAAATAAACTTGCATCTATACCGGTTACGGCACCTTACCGATTCCACTATTCGCGTCGTACTCGTCCCACATCAGTCAATCCAAAACCGGCCCAAGCCCAACCCTCCCAACCGTCACCGCCGGCCCAAGCCTCATCCCTTTCACCTACGGCTACAGCCCAACCCTCTCAAACTACTACCACCGTCCCAAACCGACATCCTGTGACCACCCGCTCCAAATCTCGAACCCACTCTTCAGCCATACATCACACCCCAATCTCTCTCACCGGTCCCTACCTCCTATGCCAAAGCCCTTACTGATCCAAATTGGTTACATGCAATGCAAACCGAGTTTACGGCATTACAAGATAATGATACATGGGAACTTGTTCCTCGTCCACATGACCGGCCCGTGATTCGTAGTATGTGGTTATTTCGACACAAATTTAAGTCGGATGGTTTTTTGGAACGCTATAAGGCTCGGTTGGTGGTTAATGGTAACTCTCAAACAGTTGGTGTGGATTGTGATGACACATTTAGTCCTGTAGTAAAACCTGCCACTATTCGAACAGTATTGTCTCTTGCTGTATCACGCGGTTGGAAAATTCATCAGCTGGATGTTAAAAATGCTTTTCTTCATGGAGAGCTACATGAGACTGTGTTTATGCATCAACCGCCAGGTTTCTATGATCAAAGATTTCCAACCCACGTTTGTCGTTTGAAGAAATCATTATATGGGCTGAAACAAGCACCACGAGCTTGGTACACTCGTTTTGCTAACTTTATTACTTCCAAAGGGTTTCGTAGCAGTGCGTGTGATCAGTCGCTATTTGTTTATCATCAGGACGCATCCAATATTGCATATTTTTTGCTTTATGTGGATGATATTGTTCTCACTGCTTCTAATGATCGTCTCTTAAACGACATTATTAGCAAACTTTCCAGGGAATTTGCCATGACGGACTTAGGCCATTTGCATCACTTTTTGGGAATAAAAATCACTCAGCAGAAGAACGGTATTTTCTTGACTCAAGCTCAATATGCCAAAGACATAATTGCTCGTGTATCCATGTCAGCTTGCAAACCGTGCTCCACACCTGTTGATCTCTCTTCAAAATTAAGCGCGACTGATGGATCTTTGTTCTTGGATCCGACTATACCGAAGTTTGGCAGGTGCTTTACAGTATTTAACTTTTCTCGTCCAGACTTGTCTTATGCGGTTCAACAAGTGTGTCTCTTCATGCATGAGCCTCGGGATCCTCACTTTGCATTTATGAAACGCATAATAAGGTATTTGCAAGGGACGATTGATTATGGAATACGGCTTATGCGTTCGACTTCCCATGACTTGGTCGCTTATTCTGACGCTGATTGGGGTGGTTGCCCAGATTCGCGACGATCCACATCAGGGTATTGGGTTTTTCTTGGAGATAATCTTATCTCATGGTCTGCTAAACGTCAACCTATGGTTTCGAGGTCAAGTGCCGAAGCCGAATATAGGGGAGTTGCTAATGCAGTTGCTGAAACCACTTGGATACGAAACCTGCTCCTTGAACTTCAAACACCTTTGACTCGAGCATCTGTTGTTTTTTGTGACAACGTGTCTGCAGTGTATTTGTCCAACAATCCGGTTCAACATCAACGGACAAAACACATCGAGATCGACATACATTTTGTTCCAGAGAAGGTTCGTCTTGGGCACATTAAAGTTCTTCATGTCCCCTCATCCATGCAATATGCTGATATTTTTACAAAGGGATTATCTCATGAACTATTTCAGTTATTTCGGTCCAGCTTGAGCGTCTGTCCTCCGCCCGCTCAAACTGAGGGGGTGTCTTAGCAACCATGTATTGTTTATATTTTAGGAATAGATTTTAGCTAATTATTTAGAGATAATCTTTGTATTCTTTGTATATATCTTTTCCTATTTTCATGGTTGTATTTCACCCTATTTAAAGGGGTCTTGACATTCAATAATGATCATCAACTACATTGAACCATAATCACTTTTAGACACTAGATCACCTCAAGTATTCGTGGCATACCTGCAACAGAATCTGCTGATTGAAGCTTTGAATTGGTTTTCACAGACCAACTACTAATTAGAACCACCTTTGCACCAGCTTCATGCAAGTATTTAATGGTTAAAACAGCATTACTGAATAATTTAGCCTGTTGATCCTGCTTTACTCCAAGTAAGACATTAGAGTCAAACCTAACCATGACAACTTTCCCGATAAGTTCATTCTTTTGAAACTCTCTAAGATATCTCACATGAGGAAGCGTGTCAAAAACATTCCCATCTTCTCCTTTAACCTGAAACATCAAATGATCAAATCTACGTTGAAAGACGCAGCTAGTAGTCTGTATTTATGTCACTGCAATAGTGGAATGACCAAACTTATATGACACTAGCCACTTTCTTACAAAGATACACAGTTAGCCAGCAAGTGACAAAAATGACACTCTCCATCCAAGATGAGGAGCCATGTAATCAAAGTCGTACGCCCAGGCACAGCAATAACGCCTTGTAGTCATCATGGCGCACTCGGTTTGAACAGGTCTAAAACTGGTCTGAACATATCTAAAACCTCTAAAGTGGCATTTTTTACTGTTTATATAGCACGCCTTGCTTAAAAAAACTTTCGCTCTTTTACCGCCTTCCACCTAGGCAACATGCTCCCCCTTTTCACCTTGAGTGCACCTAATGCCTTCAAATACGACATTGACTTCTAAGGTCAAAGAATTTACCATCAACATATATGCTTTTACTTTAATCTTTTCTGGATTTAATCCATCATTACAGTAACTAATACTAGCAGAATGACCTTGGCATACTATTATCAATAATATCCCTATCAATTTCACACTTGAAAATCTTGAAAACGAGAAAATAAACAAAAAACTATAAGCAGCACGAAATGAAAATTACCTTGTGTGGAAGTGAACATCTATCCCTTATATGATCCAACCCCACCTCTGAAGTATATGCTGAAAGTATATTTTCGCAATCTTTAATTTAAAGATAAAAAAACAGCCATTTTAAAATCAGATTGAAGAAATTTGAATGAAAAACCTTGAAATGAAGATTGGGTTGCTCGTTTCTTCTTGAATTGAACATAAACTCTACTAAAGTCATGTGCTTTACATGTGAAGAACATGAATGAATAGGTGGGTCGACAATGGTGTATATCAAGAATTCTGCTCATACTGCTCATGGTTTATAAAGATTATAAAATCTGATTCTTTTAGGGTTTATTGAAGATGAATTTCTGCAAATTAAACATTGGGGTTTGGCTAGTCGCTGGTAGAAGATAGAGATGATAAACAATTAAACACTCGTGTGTAGTAAAGGATATCTTAAGGGAAAATTATTACTTATTATTAAAGTTTAAGGAGTTAAAGTTTAATTTACTTTTTTTTATTAAGTTTAGTTTTACTCTTAAGTTTTGTTAAATAATTTTAAAAAGAATAAAAATATTAATTTACGTTTAAAAGTTTTATAAGTTGTTTAAATTTTAATCCAAAAGTTTAATTATTTGTTTCAAAAAGTTTCAACTTTATCCAAAATAATAAAATTTTTGAAATGAAATTGAAACAACAAATGAAACGTCTAGAGATAAATTGATGTTTTTAATTATTGAAAAAAAATAGTTACTTTAGTCGAAACTTTGTACACAAAATTGAAATCAACTCAAGTTTAAGTTAACATGTGTAAAAGGAAATTAAATCACACTAGCAAGAGATTTTTTCTTTCGAACGTTGTGTTTATAAGTTTGTTTCACACGTTTTAGCTAAATTTAGATGGTTAAAGACATAACCAATAATGTCATGTCTTCGTGAAATGACATAACTAACCAAAGAAGAAATATGTATTTATAAATTTTTATAGGTTTGAGAGTTAAATCGATAGTCTATGTTAGTTTTATCATGGTGACGTACGTAAGCTTTGTGTTATGAGAGCTTAGGTGAGAAACAAGTGTTATCATGTAAGCTATCTTTAACTCGTCTAGAAATGTTCAAAAAAGTGTATTGGTTTAATGGAAGGGGTTTGTTTAGATGCTTAGTTAGTAATTAGGTAAACATTATTGAATTATTATAATTAATTATTTATTTATGTTAGTTTATATATTAACATAAATGCTCAAATGTTGAACTCGTCAAACCGTTGGACAGTTTCTTCATGTCCAATGGGTGCAATCGACGATACCAAGCATCTAGGAAAGCTCGTGCAATTGTTCATGCATCTCGTATATTTGTTGAATGTCGTTTCACGTTGACCTCTGAAGATACATCTTACCCTTTTCAAATCACACCTATAGATAATATTATTATATTTTGAATTGAAAAACATATTTTTTCTAATTTTTTTCGATGGTCAACTCCACACCTCCCAAGCAACAACGGTCATAGATGAATCCCCTAATTTCGTAAAACGCCCTCCAGTCTCTACCCCGTGCCCCACATGTATGAGGGCGTCGTGGTGTGCCCAGATACAATTGGCCTATATGGCTACCCATGATACAACCACGGTAACATATGGACTTAAACCCTTACCTAACTGTAATGATGTATCTGTATTTCCAATTAAATATCGGTGTTATCATTTCTTTAAATATCACACACGAGCCTTGCATCGATCCAAACCTTATATTTGATTTTTGTTCTCCTAGTCATTACCCTGCTCTGAAATGCAAACAAAAGTTGTATTGTTTATAGTCCGCAAACTATTATTTATTAGTATATATTATCATGTTATATATATATATATATATATTTCTTCTTTCTTTAATAATTTTAACGTACACAAGAAGTGAAATTACACTAAAAATTTATCAAATAAAGCTTTATAAAATAGTTCAGATGATACTTTTACAAACTTCTTGTGAAATAGTTGCTTTTTTTAAGTTCGAGAGTTTAAATTTTATAATAGTTAAGCTAGGTGGATCTAGGATTAGATTAAAAGTCATTAAAAAAGATAAATTTAAGAATGAATAGAAATACACACGTAGTAGATGGCATAAATTTCGTTTGACCCAAGGGCCAAAACTAATGTTTTCAGAACCGGATCGGACGTCGAACCGGACGTTTTACTAATTTGGTGGTCGGACAGGATTTAAGAACCGGATGACGTCATAATTATATATATATATATAGTATATTATATATATAGTTATATACATAATTAAATATAAGTAATTTATATATGATTTATATATGTATTTTTTAGTTATATATAAAACTTAACTATATTTTTACATCCAACACACTAATTCATGAATTAACACACCATTTTTACCCATTAAAATAAAAAAATCAAAATCTGGTTCGAACCGGTCTGGTTTCCCGATCCGACCACCGATTTGGGACGAACCGACCGATTCGACCGGCCCAAAACGATTCAATGCGAGCTGGACCACCCACCTATCCGAGTAGCCGATCCCCAATCGGACCGGTTGGACCGGTTGGACCGGCCGGTCTGATCCGGTCCCAACAACAATGGCCAAACCAATATGCCACGTGGATCAAAACCTAAACTAGGTAGGATTTACTTGTAAAAAACATAAAATCCGTTGAAGTAGGATGGAATCATCACAAAATCAAAATGCATCATAATTGGGCAATTTATGTCGAAATTTTACTTATCTGCAACTGCTGCATAGCCTTTGTGCTATTCAATTTAAAGTATTCGATTGAAAGATTTTGTCAACTACTGTAGAATTTGAGAAGAAAAACAAACAAACAATGCCATACTTGATAAAGAATTTTCCGAAAAGGTAACGACGAAAAATGAAAAAAAACAAACAAAAGATCAATCCCATATAATTTATAATTCTCGTTATTCTTTTAAGTTAATACTAATGTCTATAAAATCAAATCAAGTTATTTCCTAATTGTTAAGTCTATCCTAACTATAATAAACTGAGAAAGTATATCCTAGGTTAGTTGTTGGTGTTTTTACATTTTTAATCAATCTTGATAAAAAAACCTATAATAGTCTAACATGTGTATATGCGATCTCCACATATTACGTTCTATGTTACCACTTTACATAGAATCCTATGAAGCCAAAGGTACAAACTAAAGAGATGAGACATGTGACTCATAATGGCCCATGCGCATGACTTGACCGGAAGATATTGTATGTTCCATTTTTAGCCATTTTAATGTCCTTGAGATAAGATAACAAACCCTACATGTTATATGACTCTATGTGTAAGATTAGCTTCATATGACCAATGACGATTGACGAGAGTGGTATAATATAATCAGTGGCGGAGTTTGAAGGGCGAACTCAATATATATAAAAACTTTTAAACTATCAGACAAAATATTAACACTAGCGGCGGAAAAAGAGAGTGGGGTGGGGGGGGGACGGTGGGCCCCTTTGGTCCCTATTATCCTCTGCTCGTGAATACAATAATACATTTGAAAAGATGACATACTTTATGATTTTCTCTAAATATAAACTAACATAGAAATAAGTAGGTCGTAAGTTATACTAGTCATTGAATGTGTATCTACCTTTATCACTCTATTAGAAAATATGGTGTAGGTAATGCATTAGGCGACCAATTACTAGCGGAATTTAGCAAGATATCACGGACTAGATCATCAATAATGGATTACTAATAATAATTAGTGGTTGTTAGACTATACGTAGTGGACATCTTAGAGGCTCCAAACATGATGATATGGACACAATTGATGCTCCAAACACAATTGATGCTCCAAACACAATTGACACAATTAACGAGTGACAAGCACAATATTTCCTATATTGTTTTATCAATAGAGACTCCAAACATTAATTAACCACTACACTTAATTTAAAAGGGGCTTTAGTAAAATGGTTTTTATCTGCATGTCATTTAAATCATAGGTTAAATAAACAACTATTATGCATAGTCTTACCGTGAGAGTCATGGATCTATCTGATCATAATTGAACTATTAAAATTCAAATAGAGATAACCTACTAAAATATTTACCAAATGACATGTACTCTATTGACATCAAGATATTAAAAGGGTATTTTTAAACCACATGATTTATATAAAGTAGTGTAGATTTAATATTAGATCTATTGTTCCTGTTACGAAAAGATAATGCAATATAAAAAATAAACAAACGTAACCAATAAATCTCACTCTATAGTAAAGCTATGAATAGGATCTAGAGAGGGGCGGGTGACTAGGTGAGGGGAAACCCTTTCTTATTCACAAAAAATAAAGAAACCACTCCCATTAAGACCTTTGGCTCTATAAGATTTTTCTATTAATCAATTTAATTACAGTAAATATATAATGCTCGACATACCTCATAGTGGAATAGTCTACGAGAATAATTATTAAGTTTTCTGAATTAAGAACAACCAATATATCAAAAGATTACAAACAAACTTTGATCTCACTGATTGAGTTGAGAACAATCGATGAATTACAAGATCCAAAACAACATTTACAATACTTAGAAAACTGATAATCAGACTACTGAATCAAGTAATGATGTGTTACTTGATCTCACTGATTGATGCAGAAGATCTAAGTATTCAATGAAACGAAGAGTACAAAGTACAAAATTGAAAACCCTAATCGTTTAAGAGTTAACCCTAGATGAGATACAACAACGTATATATAGAAGCCAAAAAATATAGCTGCACAGCAACAACCCTTAAAGAAGCAACGATCATTCAGCATCAGCACACAACTTCCAGGAATGACACAACATCCCCTCATCATTAGAAAAACAAACAAAAAATAAGAAATAAGAAGAAATGAATTGAACAAGTATATATTTTAACAATAATATTATACAAAACGACAACATACACCATTAACTAAACATATGTATCTAGTAAACAAACACTTATAATTGGCCCTCTAGTCTAATGTCATTAGGGTGATAGTTTGAGTTTATGATTTGATAATATTAGGTTTAAACCTGACTCAATTGAAAGTTTTTTATTGTTTTCAAATATGAAACGTCAAAATCAATATAAACAGTTTAC
>BJCM01088237.1:10268-49964 GCA_018326385.1 Flaveria bidentis
GGATCCTCACTTTGCATTTATGAAACGCATAATAAGGTATTTGCAAGGGACGATTGATTATGGAATACGGCTTATGCGTTCGACTTCCCATGACTTGGTCGCTTATTCTGACGCTGATTGGGGTGGTTGCCCAGATTCGCGACGATCCACATCAGGGTATTGTGTTTTTCTTGGAGATAATCTTATCTCATGGTCTGCTAAACCTACGGTTTCGAGGTCAAGTGCCGAAGCCGAATATAGGGGAGTTGCTAATGCAGTTGCTGAAACCACTTGGATACGAAACCTACTCCTTGAACTTCACACACCTTTGACTCGAGCATCTGTTGTTTTTTGTGACAACGTGTCTGCAGTGTATTTGTCCAACAATCCGGTTCAACGTCAACGGACAAAACACATCGAGATTGACATACATTTTGTTCGGGAGAATGTTCGGGAGAAGGTTCGTCTTGGGCACATTAAAGTTCTTCATGTCCCCTCATCCATGCAATATGTTGATATTTTTACAAAGGGATTATCTCGTGAACTATTCCAATTATTTCGGTCCAGCTTGAGCGTCTGTCCTCCGCCCGCAACTGAGGGGGTGTCTTAGCAGCCGATTATTGTCTATATTTTAGGAATAGATTTTAGCTAATTATTTAGAGATAATCTTTGTATTCTTGGTATATATCTTTTCCTATTTTCATGGTTGTATTTCACCCTATTTAAAGGGGTCTTGACATTCAATAATAATCATCAAATACTTTGAACCATAATCACTTTTAGAAAGGACCAACAAGACTACACCTCAAGAAGTTTAAATGGAAGCTGTAGTTTAATGGCTTGATAGGAAGTATGTCAAGAAGGGACATCGGGCTACACTCGGAACTTTGAAGGAACATCGGGCTAACTTGGAACTTTGAATGCACAAGGAAGAACCTTTCTACTACTGAAGCTACATGGAAAAGTCTAGATGAGTTCATCTGCGTTTTCTTGATGTGTAATTTTTTAGGTCATTTTTTAATGGAGTTTATGTGTTAAAAAGTTGGAGGGCTAGTCATGTCATTTGTGTAAAGTGGAGGGTTGATGTTGTAAACTGTAATAACGATCATGATGGTCATTATAATCATTTTGGTGATTAGTTAGTGAGTAAGCAATGAAATGTTAAGTTTTCTTACTCTCTCTCTACATTTATATTGCATCACACAATCATGTGGGAGCATTTATAGAGGAGGGAGATGGACTGATATCAAGATTCTCCAATTTAAATTAGGTAGGTTGTCCTATTTCACAACTATCCACAACTCGATATTGCGTGTTTATTGGAGATTATTGATGCATGAGTTGCATGCATACGTGGAGGAAATCTTGAGCACGTGGGAGTATGTGTTAACAATCATATTAGTTGTTATTTAGTAGAATAAGTCGTATGAGTATGTTCCGATTTTATGCTTGTTTTGTGGAGTCAGTTAGAGTCTCTTTCTTCGTACTTGTATGCCTATTTAAAGGCATTCGTATAAGATCATCACTTTCACAAGAGTTCATTAGTGCATATCACTTGAATTACTTCAGGTGGTATCAGAGCGAGAGTTCAGATCCACAAGAGAGTGAGTGAGTGATCAGGATGGCTGCAGAGGGAAGTTCGTCGCAAGGATTCGTTATTCCCATGTTTGATGGAGATTATGACTACTGGAGTATGGTCATGGAGAACTTGCTGCAATCGAAAGAGTTTTGGCCAGCAGTTGAAGTAGGCTATGTTGAGCCTAATGCAGGAGATCAAGTTTCGGATGCAAGGAAGAAAGAGATTGCTGAGATGAACCTCATGGATCTAACACCATGAACTACTTCTATTCAATCAACAAGAGTATCCTGTGTACGATCAAACAGAAGAAGACAACAAAGCAATTGTGGGATGCTATGAAGACCAAATGATCGAGTGAAGAGAGCCCAGTTGCAGAGGTTGAGGAGACAGTTCAAGACACTCGAAATGAAGAAAGGAGAATTCATTGAAGAGTACTTTGGAACGGTTATGACAGTTTCAAACGAGATGAAGAACAATGGTAAAGACATGAAGGATGTTAAAGTGGTAGAAAAGATTCTAAGAACACTCACACCAAACTTTAATTATGCGGTGTGTTCTATTGAAGAAGCAAAAGATCTGGATGCATTTACCATAGATGAGTTGTAGAGCTCACTAATGGTACATGAACAGAAGCTCACTAAGATAGCAGATGAACATGCATTAAGGGTTGATGAATCAAGCTATAGAAGAGGTTATAGTAGAGGCCGAGGGGACTCAGTCAGGGGAAGATTCAAAGGAAGAGGTCGAGGAAGAAGCAGCTTTGACAAGTCTCAAATTAGAATGCTACAAGTGCCATTAGATGGGTTACTTTCAATTCGAATGCCCACAAGAAGAAAAGGTTGCAAACTTCACGGAGTTTGATGAGAATGAAGAGTTGCTATTGATGGTCAAGGCAGATGTGAGCAATTGTAGCAAGGGATACTGGTTCTTGGACTCAACATGCTCAAACCATATGACAGGAATGAAGGAATGGTTCAGGAATGAAGGAATGGTTCACAAGGCTTGATGAAAGGTTTAGACACAATGTCAAACTTGGCAATAGCCTTCGGTTGGAAGTATGTGGCATTGGATATGAAAGTTTCTTGATTGATGGAATCAAGCAAACCTTTACCAATGTATACTATATACCAAGTTTGACATCCAACTTAATAAGTCTTAGGCAGTTGCAAGAGAAGGATGTCAAAGTTATCATAGAGCATGGCATATGCCAACTCTATCACCCTAAAAGGGGTTTAATCATGAAGTCCACAATGACAAAGAACAGAATGTTCATTGTGCATGGAAATCATGTTATACACTTATACCCTTGGCCAAGTGCATGCAAGTTGCAGAGGATATCAACACAAACACATGGCACAGGAGACTGGGGCATGTACATCACAGGGCCTTTGAGAATGATGCAATATTAAAACATGGTGAAAGGGCCCAAGGTGTGTGGAAAAACTCAGGTGTGTAAGATGTGCAACATTGGAAAACAAAGCAGGATAGCCATACCAAAGAAGACCCTTTGGAAAGCAAGTCACAGGCTGGAGCTGGTGCACACTGACTTATGTGGTCCAATTAGTCCAACATCACCTAGTGGCAAGAGGTATGTACTTGTATTTACTGATGATTACTCTAGAAAAACATGGGTATACTTATTAGGGAATAAAAGGGAGAGTTTTAAGTATTTTAAAAGGTTTAAGGCCCTGGTAGAAAGTGAGATAGATGGCAAAATTAAAACTCTAAGAGTGATAGAGGAGGAGAATTCACTTCACAACAATTTAAGGAATTTTGTGAGCATCATGGAATTAAAAGGCAATTAACTACTGCTTACACCCCACATCAAAATGGGTGGAAGAGAGGAGGAACAGAACTTTGATGAATATGGTTAGATGCTTGTTGGTTGAAACAAAGGTTCCAAACTGCTTCCGGTCAGAAGCAGCTGTTTGGGCTTGCCATATTACGAACAAGTGTGTGTCCAGGGCACTAGAAAAAAAGGGTCCCTAAGGAATTATGGTCAGGAGACAAGCCCAGTGTTGAGTATGTAAGGGTCTTTGGTTGTATAGCACATGTCCATGTACCAACACAAGTGAGGACCAAGTTGGATACAAGAAGTCAAAAGTGTGTGTTGTTTAGGATCAGTCCAGGTTCAAAAGCTTACCGTTTGTATGATCCCGTAACCAAGAAGATAACCATCAGTAGAGATGTGATATTTGAGGAAGACAAATGCTAGAACTGGGAGGAGTCGGTAAGCAAGAAACCATTGTTGATTAAGGGAGAACAAGGTGAAACTACAACTGTTGTTGAGGAGCAAGAAAGGGGTACCAACACAAACACCAGAAGATCATTCAAGTTATAACTCTAAGTATCACTCCTCATAACATCCTGGTAGAAGATGCAAAACCATGTGTGAATAACCAACCGGTTACAAGGACAAGAAGGAGACCGGTATGGATGAAAGACTACATAACGAAAGAAGAAATGTCTGATGATGATCCGAATGATGGGTATGCAATGTACACAAAACTGGGTGATCCTACCATGTATGAAGAAGCAACGAAGGAGACTAAGTGGGTAAAGGCAATGCAGAATGTGATAACGGCAATTGAAAGAAATGGTACCTGGAAACTAGTTGCAGCCCCAAAGGATGCAGTGCCAATTGGAGTGAAATGACTGTATAAGACAAAGGTGAATGAAGAAGGGAAAGTAGACAAATATAAGGCCGTATTCGTAGTAAAGGGGTATGCTCAGCAAAAAGGGTAGACTATGAGGAGGTTTTTGCTCCAGTTGCCGGATGGGACATCATAAGGACAGTCTTAGCTATCTCAACCCAAAGGAAGTGGAAAGTGTTTCAACTAGATATTAAAAGTCATTATTAAATGTGGAATTAAAGGAAACAGTATACATTGAGCAGCCCATTGGATTGGTCAAGCCAGGTCATGAAGATAGAGTGTATAGGTTGAAGAGGGCCCTATATGGATTGAAGCGAGCCCCAAGAGCTTGGTTCAAAACTTCAACCGAATTGAAAGGTACTTCAAGATGGAAGGGTGCCAACCAGTGGAGAATCCCATTGTGCATCCCATTGTGTAGGGAACTGTACTAACTGGTGAAGAAGTAGGGGAGGATTATGATCCTACAAGCTATAAGAAGTTGATTGGAAGTCTTATGTATATCATAGTGACTAGACCAGATCTGTAATATGTGGTATTTTTGTTGTCTAGATTTATGTCTCAGCCAAAGAAGGTCCATTGGGAGCCTGCAAAGAGAGTGTTGAAGTATTTTCAGGGTACTGCATCATATGGGCTCATCTATTCTAGCAACACAGTTGAGAAGTTCAAAGTGTTCACTGATAGTGATTATGCAAGAGATGTTGGAGATAGAAGGAGTACTTCGGGATATGTATGTATGTATATGTATGTATCTATGGGGGACTGCAATTAGTAAGAGCTCGAGGAAGAAAGAAATTATAACACTCTCCTCCACTGAAGCTAAATATGCTGCAGATACAAATTGTGCATGTCATTGCAGGCGGTTAATTGGTCTACTAAAAGAACTGGGTGAGAAGCAAGATGGAGTTGTGGTGATAATGTATGATAACACATCTACTATCAAATTACCTGAGAATCATGTTACGCACATGAGGACCAAGCATATAGATGTTCGTTATCATTACATAAGAGAATTGGTTACTGAAGAGGTGGTAAACCTGATGCATTGTGATACTAAGGAGCAAGTTGCAGGCATTATGATTTTATGACCGAACCTATGAAGTTAGAGATTACAAGAGGCTTCGAGCAAAGATGGGAGTGCATGAAGTAAACTAAGTTGACTCAAGCTTAGTTTAGGGGCGGATATTGATGCATGAGCTGCATGCATACGTGGAGGAAGTCTTAAGCACGTGGGAGTATTTGTTAACGGTCATATTAGTTGTTATTTAGTAGAATAAGTCGTATGAGCTTGTTCGATTTTATGTTTATTTTATGGAGTTAGTTGGAGTCTCTTTCTTCGTACTTGTATGCCTATTTAAAGACAGTCGTCGTATTCAATAAGATCATCACTTTCACGAGAGTTCATTTGTGCATATCACTTGAATTACTTTAGTTGAAAGCGTAAGAGCAACACACAAAGTCGGGCGGTGGGGTGCCACCTAGGGATTAATCGGGATTGGAATTTTATATGTATATATGTGTATATGTTGTTGAGGTGTGAAGGCCTTTGGGCTTTTGGTTAGAGTTATGGATCTGGCCCATTGAAGCTTCTAAAAACCCTAATTATCTCTATATATAGATTATGTCATTGTATTGTAATCTTGTCCCTAGAGCTTAATAAAAATACCTAGTTGTAGAGAGTGGACGTAGGTCATCTTGACCGAACCACTATAAATTCTCATGTTCTTATTGCTTTGTATCCGTGCGTATAATAGTGTGTCTATTTCCACTGCGTAAAGATACCTAACAACTGGTATCAGAGCTTTAGGCTCTTGTTTATTTTGTCGTCGCCGCCATCTAGGGTTTCTGCCGCCGTGACCACCTAGGGTTTCCGCCGCCGCCTAGGATTTCCGTCGTCACTGTTGCCGCTGCCGCCACCTAGGTTTTACTGTAGTCGCCTAGGGTTGCCACCGCCGCCGTCGCAATCGTCTAGGGTTCTACGCCCGCCTAGGGTTTTGGTTAGAAGTACCGGATCTGGTTTGTCTATTCTTTGTTGATTGGTTATCAACTATTCAGTATGCATGTTTCGTTTGTTTTTTGTCTTTGGTTTGCTATTATGGCCGAAGACGGGAAGACTGTGATTGAAAAGTTCAATGACACCGATTTTGGTTGGTGGAAAATGCACATACAGGCATTACTGTGTCAAAAAGATTTGGATATGGTACTGGAAATGAAACCGAAGAATATGGAGAAAGCTGAAGAAGCAGTTTGGAATTCCAAGGACAAGAAAGCTAGAGCGGTTATTATGTTATTTTTGACGAATAGCGTTGCTTTTAACATCATCAAAGAAACCACGACAAGTGGTATGATACTGGCTCTGTCAAATATGTATGAAAATTCGTTTGCAGCTAACAAGGTGTTTTTTATGAGGGAACTGTTCATGACGAGAATGACAAAGGGAAGCTCAGTTACCTCCCACATTAATGATCTAATGGCTATTCTTACCAGATTAGAATCAGTGGGAATAAAATTCGATAATGAGACTCGAGCTTTGGTGTTGCTATCTTCACTACCTGATAGTTGGTCCGGGACTATAACTGTTGTTACAAATTCTATGGGTGCTAACATGACATTTGAAAAGATCTTAGACATAGTGATAAGTGAAGACACATGTTTGAAAAGTGCAAATGTTGGATCATCTTTTGAGATGTTACATGTTGGCAGGGGAAGAGAAAATAGCCGAGCCAGTGGAAGTCGGGGAAAGAGTTCAACTCGGACTCGAAAAAATGTGAGGTGTTGGATCTGCAACGAGGATG
The DNA here is from genome assembly GCA_018326385.1 of Flaveria bidentis. Taxonomy (NCBI): domain Eukaryota; kingdom Viridiplantae; phylum Streptophyta; class Magnoliopsida; order Asterales; family Asteraceae; genus Flaveria; species Flaveria bidentis. The sequence continues at coordinate 17,273 of BJCM01088237.1, forward strand.
GACATGTTAAGAGTCGATGTCCAAAGAAAAGTTTGAACACTGCTACTGAGGATGTCAATGATGGTGACATGTTAATTCTTGAGGCTGAAAACAGTGTGGAGTCTTGGATCATGGATTCTGGTTCTTCGTTTCACGCCGTACACAACGGTGAAATGTTGGTGAATCTGAAAACAGACGATTTTAGGAAGGTATGTCTCGCTGATTGCAGAATGCTTGATGTAATGGGCATGGGTGATATTGATTTGGTGACTCCATTAGGAACTACATGAAACTTGAAAATTGTCAAGTTGATTCCAGGTTTGAGGAAGAAATTAATTTCTATTAGTAAATTGGATGAACAATGACTGGAAGTCAAGTTTGGTGGTGGTAAATAGAGGGTAATCAATAGGAACATGGTGATTGCTCGTGGTGATAATCATGGATCATTGTACATGGTAGAGGTACCTACTGAGGGACTGATCAACCCGGTTAAGCAAGCCAAAGTCGGGTTCGCTAAATCTGCTGCTAAGAGAGTTTATTTTGCAAACATGAAGTCTGGAGCAAAGATTGTAGCTGAATGGGGTCATAAGTCTAAACCAGAGGATTTTGTGACAGTGGGAGCGTGGGGCATGTTTCGGGTACAGTCAAGAAAAATCGTTGGGTTTTGAAGACTACGACTGAAAAAATCTCTCCTGGTGATTGTTTGCTGAATTTGGAGAGTGTTAGTGGTTCTCGGTGTATCTCTGAAGCTGGTGGATCGCGTAAGCCAGTTGAGACAGAGGATGGGTCGTTGGTGGAGTCTGCTACGACTAGATTTGGAGCTCGGGGGAGCTTCAACGGGCCCTTTCAAGTAATTTATGAAAAGGGGCCTCTGCAACTAAGGGTTTTGGATTGAAATCTTAGCTTGTTCTTTGGAATTGAAGGCTTGAAGGATTTATGTTACTTGAAGATTACTCATGACAGGGTTGTTTTGTACTTAGATGGCTAGCTGGAGTATTCGCAAGGCCTTCAAGTGGGAGATTGTTGAGGTGTGAAGGCCTTTGGGCTTTTGGTTAGAGTTATGGGCCTGGCCCATTGAAGCTTCTGAAAACCCTAATTATCTCTATATACAGATTATGTCATTGTAATCTTGTCCCTTGAGCTTAATAAAAATACCTAGTTGCAGAGAATGGACGTAGGTCATCTTGACCGAACCACTATAAATTCTCATGTTCTTATTGCTTTTGTGTGCGTGCGTATAACAGTGTGTCTATTTCCGCTGCGTAAAGATACGTAACATATGCATGGTTTTGAAAACCGGACCGGACCGGACCGGCCGGTTCGGTGTTTAAAACCGTTTTAATGTTGAACCGGTGGTTGGACCGGTTGAACCGGTTTTTTAATATATATTTTTATTTTTTCGTAATTTTTACATATATTTATAAAAAATACTTATAGTTTTATCCGGTTTTTATATATGGTGGCCGACCATCGAACCGATAAGGCATCCGGTTCACTATCCGGTCCGGTTTTAAAAACATTGAACATATGTATATATACACATATATAATTAAATTTAAAAAAAAAAATCAAACAGTAACATAGTTTGACGGATTTTTGACCAATTTTGATCGATTATGTCTGACTAGGTCCGATTTTTTCCAACTAGGACCAATTTTCGATTAGTCCCTGATTAATCGCTGACTAGGACCAATTTTTACAACACTAGATTTAATGATGAGTCAAAGTATAGAGCCATCACATCTAAAGATTATATCATTTTCGTTTCCAAAAATCAAAGTTATTGCTAATGACTTGATGCGGTTATATTGCAATAGTCAATAAACTATACATATAGCTGAAACAAGTATTTTATGATAGGACAACTTATAGAGCACAAACCGGGTAGTAGGCACTCAACATCCCCTCCATCTATTCGGGCGATTGATATGAAGAGAAAATTTCAATTTGCATCTATTTTTACTAAACCTCTTCAGAAACCACATAGAGATTTTATACGTAACAAGTTATGCATGATCAACATCTATGCTCCTACTTGAGGAGTGTTAATATTATATAGTGTATTGCCATATTTATTGTGCTTTATTCTTGATATGGGATGAATACATTAAGATATTTTTCGTTTTACTTTTACAATCACCATGAGAAGACTCAAGGGTCAAGAAGAAAACTAATAACTATTATATGGTTGGTTTAGATTAACTATCATGTTATATTTAGTATTTTTTTAATTAATATAGATTTTAGTTTTTGCTCAAGTTATCATCTAGCATAAGATGGTAAATTTATAATTAACCCTAATTTTAGATTGAGATCCTAAAGGCGCCCTTTTATGGTTTTATCAAAATTTCATGGTTTCTTCTATTCACGAGTCCGATATCATCCAACATTGACAACATGATATTCGTAACAGAACTTATGGATTGGAAAAAATGTATTTTTTTTGAAGTAAGTGGACGTGTTTTCATCTTAAGAAGTGTTCTAATGAGAATATAATGCCACCACATGATCCTAAGTTAATGTGTGTGCATGAGTGTGTGTACATATAAAGAGAGAGAAGGAGGGTGAATAGTTACCGAAGCTCCTCTATAGATGGATCATAGAGCTTGAAAAAAAGCATAATCTCATTCTGAGTTTTCGCAGGTGGGGGAACTGGCCATGAATCCTACATTAAAAAAAGGAACAAGTGCATTTATAACATAGAACTTTGAATACTAATTATATAATATGGAGTTAAATACACGCACACACATAAGGTAAGATCAAATGTTAACCCTTTATTATTGCAATAATCGTGTTAATTGTTCAAGATCAATCAAAATCATTATTTTTTTTGTGGAATAACATCATTACGCACACAAAAATACGTTCTTTTATGTATATGTGTGAATTTGTAATCGTAAAAATGTTTGCACTAGTGTAAGTTACACTTACATATGTAAATATTTACGAGATATAAGTTTAACTTACAACAGGTTTATTTTTACGCTTACGAATTTATACATATACTTTAAAGAACAGCTTTTTGCGTATGTGTAATGATGTTATTCCAACAAAAAAATGATGTTGATTGATCTTGAAAAGTTACACGGTTATCATAATAATAGATGGTTAACATTTGATCCTTATCCTACACACACACACACATACATATATATATATACATATATATATGTATATATATACATATATATATATATATATGTATATATATATATACACATATATATATGTATATATATATACATATATATATATACATATATATATATACATATATATATACATATATATACATATATATATACATATATATATACAGAAATAATGGTATCAAATTTTAAATTACCTGTCCAATTTCTACCTCCAGAAACAACTTAAGTTCAACATTGTTAGTCTTATTTGATACCTCACGCAGTTGACCGACCTAAAGAACACATAAGATTCAACATTTTAGTGATCAGCAAAACAAAATACAAACGGATGGTTTCTTACCCAAAAGAGAACACTTATTAGCTTGTGTGTAAACTATAAAGAGAAACCTCTTACTCATTTAAAGGCAAATTGAATAAAAAGGTAACTAACTTCAGCTATATTTATTTGGGTATTAACTCACAAAAGGCTTTTGAAATAATCTTCTTTTTAGTACGTAATTAGCCTTAATTTAAACACAAAGTAGTGGCACTTGAGGCTAGTTATGTTACTTATGCCATCAAAAGATTTCCACTTCCATTTTTGGTTAAGTAGTGGCATTTATAAAGTGAAATTTTACTGCGTATGTTTGTTTGTTTGACTTTCAAGATAGAATCCCCCCTCTCCCCGCACACACCCCACTTCACAAAAGCATGACTAAAAGTAAATAAAAAGTATCAGAAATACATACAGGCTGAGCTTCTTCTAGTGGAGTCAAAGGACGATGAGGGCGGTAAGTATGATTTTTACGCTTTGCCCAAAGCCAAAAACGTTGATAGTTTACACTTATACCAAATCTTCTAGCTACTTCATCCTGAAAAAATTAGCATTCGAATGTCACTAGAATAAGTTCCATTTAAAGATACAAAGTATATTTATAAAGTGGGTCAATAACCAGAGATAATACCTTGAAATAGGCAAACGGGACATGCTTTTGGATACGGAAACTTAAAACTTTATCATGATCCACTAGATCAAAAAATACATCTTTCCCAATTTGTTGATGAAGATCCTCATCACGAGCAACCTGCTCACATTAATTCATTGGCTAAGGAAAATAAACAGCGTATAAAGATTAATAATATTTCAAACAGGTTATTGAAAGTTGCAACCTTTATAGAGGTACATAGGTGTGATGCTGCAATAGTTGAAGCATATGAATATAAAGTGGATCCCTGTGACTTTCTTCTAATCTCCTCATTCAAAACACTATGTTTAGCCAACTCCACTGAAATTACACCATCTGGTGTTGCATTTAATAGGGAAGTTTTAAGTGTTTCCCATGAATTTGGTAGAGTACCAAGAAGCCACAATCCTTGAACCTCATCATCAATTTTAATACCCATTTCAGAAAGCTGGTTAATAATTCCCTGGAAAATATTCAAGTGATCTGACATTGCAGTTCCATCTCGGTACCTCAGACTCATCAGTTGTTTGATTAAAGAAATTTATTATTGCATGTCTTTGGAGCATATAGCTGCTCAAGTTTATTCCATAAGGTACATGCATTTTTGTCTCCACTAACATGACTTAAAACGCTTTCATCAACCCATTGTCTAATATACCCACAAACCTGACGGTTTAACAACTTCCACTCTTCATCCGTCTTGCCATCAGGTATTTCTAAAGAAATAATTGGTTGATGAAATCCATTAACATAAAGAAGATCCTCCATCCTATTTTTCCATGACTGATAATTAGAACCATTTAGAGTAACCATTTGTGAAGTATTCGTCTCCATTGTTAACCACAAACCAGCAGTGGAACATCAAACAAACGTTGTTACTTGTGATAATCTGTATAAAACATTTATTGTAAAATATTTAGCAACACATAAGCCACTCAGTAGAAATTAAATCACAACAATCAAGCAAAACACCAAGAATAATTTGATATAGAAACCATCCTCAATACTAAACTTGCAACTTTAAATCCACCTTCAACCATACGTTTGAAATAAGCAATCTTAAACTGCATAAAAGCTAAGCCTGATATCACCCTAACAAGTGCTCGCGCGTGTGTGTGCATGTGTGTGTCTATAAGCATTTTTCTTCATCAAAACACTCAAAGTATATCTTGTAACACTCCTCATGATGGAAGATAAACAATTTGAATATACCAACTTAAGACTAATAGCTCAATTGGTGACGTAGCGATAAGATAATAAAGACTTCAAACATCCATCAGTAAAATAGCATAGTGTCTAAATACAAGCAAAGCACACAAAATGTTTTTCAAATCCACATACTGACATACAAAGTTTTATTAGGTTTATACAATCCTATTTTATTTGACAAAGATTCCAAACACTGATTGCCAAACCGAAACGTAAACCAATGAATCAAACAAACAGTCCATATTCTCAACAGAGTGTCATACTGTCACATCAAGTTCCTAGAAAACATGGATATTTGCAATATCAAGCATTAAAATTTTGATTTAGTTGTCTTAATTTAGCTTCCTAAACCGTATATTTTAAGTGCTACGGTTATGATTTTCCTTACTGAGTCGGGGGTCTTTTCGGAAGCGGTCTCTCTATCTCCCAAGATAGAGGAAAGACTCACCACTAACTACTCCTCCCAGACCCTGCTCTTGAGTGGGATTTACTGGGTATGTTTGTTTGTTTGTTTTCATCTACTTCGAAACAAAGCCTTCTCTCTCAAATCTCAATACACACAAACCCACACTTAATCACATATATATATAGAGAGGTTAATGTAAAACGGTTCTTTTTTTGTAGGAAGCATAGAAAGGCCCTAAGGTATGACACGTCCTTTCGCATTTTTTTATGTTGAAAGGCCTATGTGTCCATTTCATAAAGGATATATGAGATAACGTGTATTTGTTATGGAAATTCTGTTTTTAGAGCTAAGTTTTCGTAAGCGAAAGAAACGATAGATGAGTTTCATACCTCAATTTGAGAAGGGCTTTTTATTCGTCTTGTGATATAGTCAAGAATCGTCTTGAAGTAAGTTCCTATTTTTCAGGACTATTGGTGTTCTTCCATTTACTTGAAATTTAAAAACACCAAGGTCAACATATCATCATATATGTGCGTATCAAAACACATTACATAATGAATCAACACGTAAATATACATGTACATCAAAACTCATTACAATAAAGAATCAAACTAGAAAGTGGATGCACTATTGTAATGTGTTAGTTGCACCGTTATATACATGTACATCAATATTCATTACAACAACAAATCAAAGGTGGAAACTAGACGTAACGTTGTAATGGGTTAGACACAACATCATAAACCCGAGCATCAAAACTCACTACAATAACAAATCGAAGTTTGAAAGTTGGACGCATCCTTGTAATGGGCTTGACACAAATCAACGCAAATTTTTTTGTCAATAGTCTATATTTTTTAACTTCATACTTTTAACATACACAAGTGTAGGTAATGTACAAAAAAAACATTCAAACTAAATTATACATATATATTTTAACTTTATATACGTACTGTACAAAAAGTTCGCGGCTCAATGTTCGCTCGAGAAAAGCTCGAAAAATAACCTCGCCCTCGAAAAAAACTCGTATATAAGCGAACCCTTCCAGTATTCCAGGGACTAATATGAAAACTAATAATAGTTATAAATAAATAAAAAAACAAAAAACTAGGCCATCCCTTTCACCCGACCCGAAACCATTTTTTTTTACCCAACTTGCATTATTATTATTATTATTATTACTATTATAATATAATATACATTTTGGCTCGACGTTGTGTTACAAGTCCACCGAGTCCACCGGCTCATCCTCACGGGATCAAGGCAGTTAGTTTTTGTTCTTTGTTTATGTTCTTGACTTAGTCTTTGTTTATTTCATTGTCTATTTCTTGGTTTTTAGTGGGAAAAGTGTGTGAGAGAATAAGGGAGATCGTGAGCCATGCTTGGTTCTCCATGTGTGCATGTTTCTAATTAGTAGGAAAGTGGAAGTAGTGGTACGGACTGATCCTTTCTTTCGTAACTTATCACAAAAGTCAACTAATGGGGCTTCCAATAATTTGCTTTTTCGTGATGGGGTCTGGTTCCGGAACGGAGCCATTCTTATGCATTCCACTTCGCCTTTAATCGACACCGTCTTATCTTTCTGTCATGCCTCACCAGAGGGTGGTCATTTTGGGTTTCAAAAAACCTTACATAAGGTTAAACAATCGTTTTGGTGGGTCGGACTCAAGGAACGAGTTAAAAGTTATATCAAGCAATGTCAAGTTTGCCAACGGTTCAAGACCGATAGTATGTCCCCTGCTGGTCTTTTACAACCTTTACCCATTCCGGAACGCATATGGGACGACATCAGTATGGATTTTATTGAAGGTCTTCCTAACTCAAAAGGATTTACGGTCCTGATGGTCGTTGTCGATCGGCTCTCGAAGTATGTCCATCTTGTTCCCCTACGGCACCCCTTCACAGCTTCTACCGTGGCACAAGAATTCCTTTCTAATATTGTGAAACTTCACGGGTTTCCCAAAACCGTGGTCAGTGATCGCGACAAGGTTTTTACTAGCTCCTTTTGGCAGTCTTTGTTTAAGCTCCAAGGCACTACCTTATGCATGAGCTCGAGCTATCACCCGCAAACAGACGGCCAAACCGAGGTGGTTAATCGAGTTATCGAGCAATATTTACGTTGTTTTGCAGGAGATCAACCGAAACGGTGGGTGGATTGGCTTCCTTGGGCTGAGTATAGCTATAACACTTCTGTCCATTCTTCCACAAAAATGGTTCCTTTTGAGGTTGTTTATGGTCGTGCCGCTCCGAGGCTTGCTTCGTATGTTCCAGGCACCACACTTCAGCCTGATGTCGATGCATTTTTGCGAGATCGGGAGGCTGTCCTGCTGCAACTTCGTCAGAATTTGTTGGTGGCACAAAACCGTATGAAAGTTCAGGCGGATCAGAAGCGGCGAGAGGTTCACTTTATGGAAGGAGATTTCGTTTTTGTCAAGCTACAACCATACCGCCAGCTCACGGTGGCCCATCGCTCCTCTAACAAGCTCGCACCCAGATTCTTTGGCCCTTATAAAATCCTAAAGAAGGTGGGACCGGTTGCGTATCAATTGGAGCTGCCACCGGGTTCTTTGATTCATGACGTCTTCCACGTTAGTCTCCTGCGCAAATGTGAAGGCTCCGTTCCAACTGACAGCCCATTGATGATCGATAATCCAACCCTTCCACCTCAGCAGCCCCAGCCGGAATGCGTTCTGGGGGAACGAATCATCCACAAAGGGAAATACCGTCCGCGTACCGAAATCTTAGTCCAATGGGTTGGCCATACTCGTGAAGAAGCTACTTGGGAAACAAAGTGGAGGTTTGCAAAAGCTTATCCTCACTTCAACCTTGCGGACAAGGTCGATTCCAGCGGGGTGGATTGTTACAAGTCCACCGAGTCCACCGGCTCATCCTCACGGGATCAAGGCAGTTAGTTTTTGTTCTTTGTTTATGTTCTTGACTTAGTCTTTGTTTATTTCATTGTCTATTTCTTGGTTTTTAGTGGGAAAAGTGTGTGAGAGAATAAGGGAGATCGTGAGCCATGCTTGGTTCTCCATGTGTGCATGTTGTGGAAGTAGTGGTAGTTGTGTCTTGTACCCTTTATAAGGGAATTTCTTCTTTGAGTAAGATATGCAGAAAATTGTTCCAAACCTCCTCTCTAGATTCTATCCTTTCCCTTCCTATTTGGCTTCACCGATCGAACCACAACACGTTGATCGAAAATCACACCGTTGAATACTTAATTAACACATCGATAAACAAATTTCACTTGATTCATAGCTTTGATTATAGTAGAAGTCGTTTACTAACTTGAGTTCAGTAAACCAAACCCTATATTCGATTCACCATTAATGGCGCTTTAAACTCGAAAAATCAGCAGCAAATCAACTGGAAACACAAATTTAATACATAATACATCAATAATTTGAGCTTAAAGTCGTGATTTACCTCGAAATCGATGTGTGATTTCTTGTTTCTCGCTTTAACAGTGGAGGATCATCGTAGTTGATTTTAGGGTTTTGTTCGATTGCTTTTTTTCCCCTATGATTTGGTCATGTTTGGAAAACTTAATATTTAATTAACTTTTTTAACTTATTAACTTTTAATAAATATGTATGAGTGAAAATTAATAAATTGATTTTAAAGAATTAATAAGTTAATTTGAACCTTTTCAAAGTAATTTGCTAGAAAAATAAGTAATCCCAATGATCGAACAAACGTTTGTAGGAAGTGGTAGTTGTGTAGTGTGTAGGATGATCACAATCAGGTTGAGACAACTCAAGCCCAAGTGAAATAACGAGTTTGAGAACCCCAAAAAATTAAAGTCTCTGTTTTAGTAATTTATAGATACGTATATATGTATATATTTGGGTTTATCTTAGGCATTACATAGGTTTCTTGTGAAAACATGAGTCGGAAGATTTCAAACAAAAAAAATTAACTTTTGTTTGACTTTTGTAATCCTTATTTTTGTTATTTTGTTTTTATTTTAGTTTTTATAATTTAATTTGTTGATTTAAGAATTAGGTTGCAATATTGATTTTGTCTTCCTTTAAGCTTTTAATAGTTTTTTCAATATTGATTTAGGATTATATTTAAATAGCTAAGTTTTTAATATTTGGCTTTTTTAACTTTCAATTGTAATTGTTCAACAGTTTAATTGAATCTTTCAAACGACAGAATGTTAAATAAGTTATCTAATTATAACATAAAATTAAGAAGTTTGAGAACTTCTTGAGCATCAGCTCATTTATTTTTCTAGTACACTCTTTAAATTTAAGTTCTTTATTTACTAGTATACTATTATATACTTGTTCGATTATTCCGAATTGATTAACCACATTTGTTTTAGACTTACATTGTGTAATAAAGCTTATAAATAGTAATATAATGTAAAAGCAAAATCAAAAGTGTGAATGTGATGTATCTAAAGAGGAAAAAATACACAAAAAACCCCCAAATTTTTAGTTTGCTTAGGGCCTCCAATTCGGGTGAGTTGGCCCTGTCATGACACGTGGCATTTCGCATGTTTTATGAGGACATAATGATACATGCACTACCTGACTACCGTGTCTTTGTTAAGAAATGTTTGAATTTTTAGGGTTATATTTTTAGAGAGAATTACATATATTATTTTACAAATTTATAAAATTATATATTTTTTTAAAAACTTAAGTTTAATATATAATGGTCTTCAAGTGTGATTTGAGAAAATATATAATTTTGCAATAAATAAGGTATATGAAATTGCTAGTTTTTTTATGAAAAAAAAAAGATTGTTTACTATGAACATGCGTGTTTTTTAAATCTGCCTATTGTTTGCTTCGTGACTTGAATCTATCTATGTCAACGTGAAGAAGATAAACACCAAATGTAACTTGAGTTGGATAAGAATAAGAGACTTATTTTTTATTTTTGACAACTTTTCAAAAGAAAACAAGATTTATATAAAAAAGTATACACACAACAAGATGCTAGAAAAAACTTTAAGAGAATCGGAAACGTATTACATATTAAATGTCAGCATAGTTCTTCTCAATGTGGCCAATTTAACTTATTTGAGCCCGATTTATTCTTGATCCATGTGAACTTGTTTATTTTGATTTCCTTTACTATTTTGTTGATATCGCTCCTTTTTTAATTGAAGAATCTTGCATTTCTATCTCTCCAAATTGATCGTGTGGATTCATGAATGAGAGAAGTAGTTGTTGCCTCAAGTTTTGGATGCCTTTAAGCTTCATGTATAATTTCTTCCCCATCTCTTTTAAAAATGAAATCTGTGATATTTAAAAATGAAATCTCGAAAAGATGTGTGATATTTGATTTGTAAGGAGCAATGGATATATGATTTTATCCTAGTGTCATTATGTTTCGGGTTTAAGGGTCAGGTAGGGTAGGCACATCAAAATTTATCAGAATCTCAAGACATACGATAATATATAAAACAAGTTTAAAATCTCTCAAATCTTCATTGAGATTACATGCTAAGGTTCGAATAAAAAACATACACATTCCTCATTTTGAAAACACACTCACTCTTAATGATATAGTTCTAACTTTTCTTGTACTTGCATTTGATTCAAGAAACAAACACAAACGATCTTATTTTTAATTTTTTACACGGTGTAAGGTGTAATAGAAAAAACAAATATCCAAAAGATAAACAAGAGAAACCGATAGTTCTTTATATATATATTTTGATAATCGACATGTATAATTCCATTATCACTACATGTATATAAATAATCAAATAAACCAATATGAACTAACATTAAAACCAACCACTATTTTTTTAAATTTAATATATAATACGTTAATAATATGAACATATTGTTCGATAAGAATGTATCAGCTATCCTTTGTTGCCCTTTATGTATTAAAACGCTTGCTAAAATTTTCTTTGACCAAAAATGTAATTTGATTTATTAATTAAAATTAGCTTAAATCCACTGTGTCCAAACAAAGATTAACCAATGATTAACCGTTCCATACTTTTCAATAACCATAACCAAATTAACCAGACCGGCTTTTCCAATAACCTAACCAAACTATTAGTAAGATTTAAGAAAAATGGAACGTAGACAAACTATACATTCATCTCAGGGGACAAAGATATTGCTTCTAATAAGACTCTCGGCTCTTAAAAAAAATGCACAAAAACATACTACAAAATATGGGATGCTTGGTGCGGTAGAAATGTATATGAACCAAGGCCAACACTGCATAAGAGAACTAAAAAACAATTCTCAAAATTCATACTTTTTAAAATATTACAATTATTGATAATAACTCGATGATCCATCAACAAATTTCTTCAGCAAATATGATGTCGTATATGGATTGCACTGCACAAAGAATAATCGAAAGAGTTAAAAACCACATTGCAAGAAATCGGATTTATTGCTTTTTGAAATAATCAGTTTGGAATGAGATACGTCAAACTGGTTATTCAAAACAACTTATTTCACTCAGAAATAACGGGCAAATTGTTGCAAAAACACTCAAAAAACTACTTATTGTTGTATCAAAGCACAACAAGCAAAAATATAGTTTTATATAAGAAATCACAAAAGTAGTAACAGTAAATCAACATTAGTCTTTCAAATAATTGATTTATTTATACCTTCGTCTTCGGGAATATTCGGTTGATCTACCAAAAGCCGTTCAAAAGCATGTAAATCACTAACACTGCAATAGGTCAATCAAAGCATATTCTATATTAGTAAAAATAGGAAAAATATAAATTTAAACCCATTTACTTATGATGGGTAGATGCGAATTATGTTTTATCTTTAACGAGAAAAACCAAAAAAGTTAGCTAAAAAGAAAACATGTCAAAAGTCTTTCAAAATGTACTTCTAATCCTGAATCATTATATTAAAGAAGTGAACTTGACTGAAATAATATAATGATTTTATATTTTAACTCATATTTAACAAACTATTTGTTTAATTCAGGTTTTGCTAACTATATCCCTAGCTATGCTTATTTTAGTAAACATTAAATACAAATCATCAACCATCTTAGGAAAATAGTTTTTTATTTATAAGAGATATGGTTAGTATTTTCCTTTAAGAAACTGGATAAAAGTGTTACAGGTAAACCGTAAACCTAAGCCGACCGGTTTCGGCCTGTACTATATAACCAGTTTGCACGGTTTCATATCGTAAAAAAATTACACATTTTGACATGTTATCCAACCCAAATGACCCGCTCATACCTTCTCAACAAAAATTTAGAACATAAATTCCAGAAACACACCTTGGCTTCAAGGCAAGACTAGCAAGTGCAGAAATCACTGATGATTTTAGCAGGTACCTGTAACATTAGACTAAAAAAATAATTGAAACAGCTCCTTACTGCCAATCAGATTGTAAAAATTGTAATATGGTGGGATTCATTTGATAATTTTATAGTAGATAAGGAAGAAAATGCATGATATTATTGAGGAGTGTATGAATTCCTACTCTGACTGATACATCTCATGAAGAAGCCGTAGGCCTTCTAAGCAGTCTGCAATACTTGGTTTTATGCCAATGCGGTAATTTAATTGTTTCATTGAGGGCTGAATAGAACCACCTTTTAATTGCTGCTTAGCATCACGAAAACTTTTTGCAAGCGATAAAACAATACTATTTAGTTCCTCCCTGATGACATCAAGATACGTTGCTGTTAGAGCTAGAAAATAGATAAAAAAAAATTAGAAACTATTTGAAAACACGACTATTAAAACAGGCGAAATTCACCCCTAAGTGATATTACAATGCATTAAATCGACTTAATAATATCATTCAGAAAAGTTTAGAACTTTCTTGAAATAATATAACTTTGTTTCTAATAAGATTTGGCACACGAAATATAAATAATATTTCTGAATAAAAAAGCATTTTGTGCCAAACCAACCCTTTTTTTAACGAAGAAACCTGGTCTGCCCAACCCGTCCATTTTACCACCACTAGCAGGATAAACTTGCTTCAAAATTACTTCAGTCCGGAAAATAAAAGAAAATGTCAAACGCAGCTTCTTAAACCATTAAAACCAAAACTTACAGAGTTTTAGTCATTGAAAGCATGATAGTCTGCAGGGATTCCATCTGCTTTCCCAAGATTGAATCTTTAATGTTATCTATACTTTTCAGAGAACCATAGTTTTTGGGGTCTTCAAGCAACTGATCATCGACAAAGAATCAAGATTCTGTAACATAAATAAAGAGTTATTTTTGCGGAATGTGAAGAACCTGCAGCCTTGCAATGATGGAGGAAGCATTTCTGAACTGTGAAATTAATCTAGCCTGGAGATCATCCCATCGATCCATGTCAACTTTCACTTTTTTAAACTTCTGCTGATATTTTTTCACCATTGCCTCCATTATTAATCAATTACGATAAACAATCTCTTGCTGATATTCCAGTTAAGATATACTTGATTCTGCAATTTTGTTATTCAGTTCTTTTAAAGAGGTACAAATCATCAACGTGTTCCTCATGATTAAGAAAAAACATTGTTATTACTATGATAATCTAATTTTTGAGTAGAAAATCATCTGGAAGGTTAAATGCAAAATAGACAGGACAAACAGCAAATATATCAACATGTACTTGGTTTCTTTCATGTGAATGAAACAAAAAGTATAAACTTCTACACCAGTTCAAGAACCATATTTCCCAATAAAGATAAACCATATTTCCGAATAAGGGTATATTTTGCATGTCAGATGGGTTGCTGGAAAAAAACTTTCTCCAAAATATAATAAGATTTATTAATTGAATGAGTAATACATGATACAAGAAATTATATTACTTTCAACACTCAACAGTAATCTTATTTTTTGAATAAACTAATTTAGGAGGCTTCATACATAGAAATACACTTTAGGTGATCTTCGGCTCGTTTCTTTTTCCAGTTAATTCCTTTGATTTGACCCGTTCAAGATAAAACATAACCGGAGTCAACCCATTAATACCTAAATAGGTAAAATGACTACTTCTAGTTAATTATACCAAACAAAAGATGGCCACTGAATATAAACTTTGTACAATGATCTTACGATTATGTCTTGCGTATATGCAACCTTGGTGTTAATTTTCTCTACATAGCTATAGCCAAACAAATATTTTCAGCTTGCTTCTCTTGCAATCTACCTTCAATATCCTTGATGTTCTACAAGTTATGAAACATGATACTCATCTGTTGCGCCACCGTAACAATCTTGAAAGAAGAATATTAAATAGCTGAATATTCTAATTGTCCACAAGACTGAAACCTAAGCAACAAGGCTTCTGTGTATGCATCTAATGAGAACCCATTTTTACTCATATGTTCAACATATTGAAGTGCATTTGAAATCTCATTATGTAAAAGAAATCCTTGAACAATGGTATTATATGTACAACCATCTGGCGAACAACCACACTCCTGCATCTTAACAAGCAACTCCTTTGCTTCATTTAATTTCCCGTTCCTACAATAGCCATTAATCATAATCGTATACGTATGAACGTTTGGTGGGCAACCACTATCCTTCATTCTAGAAAATAACTCTTTGGCATCACTTAATCTCTTGTTCCTACATAATCCACCAATCATTGCAGTATATGTACATACATTCGGTTGTAACTTTCTAGAAAAAAGTTCAAGAAAAAGTTCATTTGCAGCATCGATATCCCCAATTTTACACAACCCATCAATAACGCTAGTAAAAGTAAATACATCAGGGGCCACCTGTGCATTATCCATTAACTTAAACAAAGATAAAGCTTGAGCAATCCTTTCATTCTTACATAAGCTATCTATCAAAGTGCTATAAGTAATCACATTAGCCATCTTACCACAGTCTTGCATTTTATGAAATATTGTAAGTGCTTCCTTAAGTTTGGAAACAAGACAAAGACCCCGAATAAGAGTAGTGTAGGTAACTACATTGGGATTAATCTTTTGTCTAGACATTTCATTAAATAATCTCAATGCTTCGTTTATCTTGTTATTCTTACAGTACCCGTTTATCAAAGCATTAAAGCTAACAACATCACGAGCACAGTTCATGACATCAAATAAGTGTCTAGCATCATCTAATCTATGAACTAAACAATACCCATTTATCAGTGTGTTGTAAGTAGTGGTATTGGGATCCATCCCTCTATCAACCATGAAATCAAAAAAACTATGTGATTCTGCTATCCAACCTTGTTTACACAGTGCAGTAAGTAACACATTAAAGGTTTGTAAATCAAGTGAGATATCTCTAGATAACACTTCATCTAACAATCTTAGGGCTTCTTCCCGTAATCCAAAACTACATAAACCCTTCATCATGCATACGTAAGTTACAACATTTGGCGTAACACCTTTCTCATTCATTTCCGACAAAAGATTCAAAGCATGACTAACCTGATTGTTTTTGCAAAGGCTGTCTATAATGGTGCTGTACATGATAACACCAGATGAACTAACCCACTCTGATTCTTCTTCTACCTTCTTAAGTAAGACGATAGCATCACTAGTTTTTCCCATTTTGCACATACCGTTTATCAACGTTCCATACGTTACAACATTAGGTGTAAATCCATTCACTACCATTTGATCAAACAGTTTGAGTGCATGATCAAGAATACCATTAACACACAATCCCCTAATCAGAGTATTAAAAGTGGCACAATCAGGTCTATAACCACGCTTCAACGCTTTACCGAACACCGAGAGACCAAAATCCACTCTATTTAAACGACAGAAACAGTTTATCGCGATGTTAATCGCGTAAATGTCGGATTCAACTCCTAACATGTCTAGCCTTTGAATAAGGGAAATGACAACAGAGTAGTGATTCATGCTAACAATACGAGTTAATAACTTGCAGAAGTCTTTAATAGAGGCCATCGGTCGACGGTTAACAAACTGATTGAATAAAACCAATTCATCGTACAACACTAGGTCATTTTCTATATCAATTTCGTCAGAAATACTCACAGAAAGAGGCGAAGAGCTACGATGATGAAATCGATGTAATGATACGATTACAGGTGAATCAAAAGCGCAATGAAGCGATTTCAAACGAAATTGACGCCAATTCTTCATCATCATCATCATCATCATCATCATTAATCCAAACTGTGTTCATGTGGATGATTTTGTTTAACGGATTCGATTTGAATTGTTTGAACTACATCAGGATGAACAGAAGATGTGATGTTTGTAAACCCTAGATCGCTTAAACTCTATTTTCAAACTAGAAATCATGTTTCGATATTCATGTTAGATATATAATAGGGTGAGAAATACCTTCTATGATGAAGAGGAGTAACGGTTACCGGTGGTGGTTCGGTGGTTCTCGACGGCGGCGGTTCGGTGGTTTTGTGACGGTGGTGTTGGGTGATTAGGGCTCGAACAAGGGACCCTTAAGGTTCAACTAGCGCGAAACTCGCGCGCACCGAGTCTAGGTTTAAAATTTATAAGACTCGGTTTCAATAGTTTAAAAAAAAGAAAATCACGTCAAAATAATGATAAAAGATTTTTTTGAAATAACAAATTAAAATTTTCATAAACATAAGTTTTAATATCGTAAGAGTAAAACAAAAGACCTATAAACAAGCGAAAAGATTAAGAGGTGTTTTTATTGATGCTTCATGCTTGTCCGTAACATCAGGTATCACCATCCCCTTAATCATCATATAGTTTAATTCTTGATACTTCATGTGATGCGACTTTTTATGTTATGATGAAAAGTTTTTTATCTGGTAGCTACTCGTTTTTTGATGCTTGAAACGAGTTCACATACTCCACTTGTACTGCAACTGGTCCGCATCGTCTTAAGAAAACTCATTTGCTTTCTCATTTTTCCACTTGGCTTGTCTTTTATTTGTTACGTTCCTCCCATTTAAGACATGCATCAATCTCCATTTGTTGCTTTTCATTTAACATAACCATGCGCTTTATCATATAAAAATACCATTTGAATAGATCCAACACCATTTGTCCAGTATTCAAACAATATCTTCTATTGACACTTGCCTTCCTTTACGGTTACTTCACTTTCGTAATATAATAGTTCTTCTAGACTAAAGCATGTTTCGTTATAGTTTTAGAACAAAACTAATACGGGGAATCATTCAAAAGATCCTTTCATTTCACCAATACAATAAACAAAGACAAAATGTTTGTTTGTCATGTTTGTTTCAATACTAAAGTTTCTTTTGAACACTTCGAACAAAAGTTATCCCGTCATGTGATGTTTGAACTCTAGGTCTACAACCCAAAAGTCATTTCAACTACCCCTATAGTGTCTTGACTATGTAGTCATTTTCATGAAAAATAGATGTTAGACTCATATACTTATCAAGATTGAAATATGCAATATGCCCTAACTCATGGCAATATAAAACATTGAACGCCTATTATTCGTGGCCTCCCAATCGGTTGTTGAACCAGCTGAAATTTAAGATCTTTTCCAACTTTTGTTCATAATACTTCAACAAACTTTAGTTAAACCTAATGTCTTAAACTTCTTACCGCCAATACGTAATAACAATAACACACTTACCCTTGATGTAGGCCAAATGTGTCCCTTCTTTGTGCATGGTAATCTGATCCACACCAAACTAACTTGTTTCACAAATTCTTCCTTTATCGGTTGTCCACCAACCCTAGCCATCTCCCTCCCCGTTGAACTAGATTTTGGATCATAAACTTCTTGATTCACTAGATCGGCACTTTTTTCTTATTTTGAATTGGAGTCAATGTGACTCTGATACCACTATGATTCTCTAAACTCTCACAAACTTTAGAGGAATCAATATTGAATAAATGTCCCCTAGCTTGTTCCATGATCAAAACACAAAGTGTAGAACATAAAAACTTATGGTATAAACAAGAACATAGCCAATGTTTGGAACAACAATAATGATCGATAGTAACTTAGTACATTCAAACGTTTGACACCATATATATGATGAAATGTCATGTCGGTTTCCAAGGCCCTAATTTGGAGATAAGTTAATTAATTGATCTTGTTGTGTTGTTTCAACCCCCAAACATCCTACGAAACTTAACAATCTGACCCAATTATTTTTAGATGGCCTACGACCCATAGGACTTATGTACATAACCCTATAGTTTAATTGGCTTAACCCATTAACATGACCTAAAAAACAAACTAAAATAAACACAAACCAATCCATTTGATTAATTTAAAACCATGTAACATTTAATTAACAATTAGTATTATAATCGGCAAATACCATTAAAAAACCAACATACTTTTAGTTTTTTCTCTCATAAAAGTCCCTTTATAATTTTTTGTATGTAAGAACTCAACATAGTTTATGTTTTATCTCGTAAAAGTCACTTAACAATATTTGAACATAAATAATCAATATATTTTCTATTTTTTTCACATAAAAAAGCCTCAACTTGTTTAAATTATGGATTGTTTAAGTTATGAAAACAACTATATTGAATGACTTTTATGTGAAAAAATAAAAAATATGTTGGTTTTTATGTGCAAAAGTTGTTTAGAGACTTTTACGAGACAAAACATAAAATACGATGGTTTTTACGTACAAAAAATTATAAATTAACTTTTATGAGAAGAAAAAAAAAAGTATATTAATTTTTTATGATATTTACCCTTTTATAATTTTGCAAGTGTTATCTTTTTCTTATGAAAAACAGTATCTATATTGTTTTTTAATTTGCAGCTTTCGGTGTTGAATATGTCGTATATAAACGACAAATTATTTGGAAATTTTATAAATGATGTAAAGTTGAGTGTGAACAAGATATGTTTATAGTAGTGTAAATATTGAAAAGATGTTAGATTGACATTGACGTCGACCATGAAATAAAAACCAAACTCGAATAGACTTTGAGGTTAACTGTTGTCTACTTGTCTTCGATTGCTCATTTCTCTTAAAAAATTAGTACACATTTAAACATCTGATTATTTCTTTTACTAAATAAATACATTTAACTTTTGACTGTAACATCTTTCGCATATTGCTAGCATACGTACGTACAAATTTTGTTTTATAAATCATTAGGTTAATTTCCCGTGAGGACATCTGGTTATGAGTTTAAATACTTTGAAATGTAGATGTGGTGATTTTAAAAATAAATATAATATAAAGAGTAACAAAGTATGTGTTTGCTGATAAAAAAATCTTTTGATTTTTTAAAATAATTACTAAAACTAATGTGTATTTTAGTGTTTTGGAAGTCTGATAACTAATGGTTAGGAACCCGGGAATTATTTTTCTTGAAACTAATCTAGGCGACGCGACGTGGTAAAAAGTTAAAATGAAAAATGTTGACGCCCCGATAAAATTATTTTCTAGCTAGGTTGACAATCAATCAATAGTACACTATTTAACCATTAGGATTTAAACTTCTAACCTTTTGATTATAAGATATTTTACTTATTATGTTTTAGGAGATGTGAAAATCGACTGATATTTATACACTAAATTCCACTGAGAGTTAGAAAAAATAAAAATTATAAAAGTAGTCATAGTACATGGGTTATACATCCATAATCTTGTTATAGATTAATTAGTTGAGGCCTTGAGGGTCTAAAACTTGACATTGACAAATAAAAAGTAACTTAGTGTTACTAACTACTAAACACCGATCTGATGTTTAAATTTATTTTTGCTATTAAACGTCACAATTTTTTCCTGTAGAATTTCATGATACCTTTTAGTAGGTGGGTGCCAAGAAAGATCGTTATTCAAGATGTTGACAATGTTGCCTATTGATTACTTATAGGTTCATGCAATAAAGACTAAAATGTTGTATGAATTTTCAACTCTTTTACTAAAACCTAACGTGTTTCTAAAGTAACTAAATATTAAAATTAATGTATTTTCTTTTCTTTTATAAAAGTATTGTAGTTAGGTTGTTAACTCATCACTCTCCAATTTTTGAGTTTATATATATACAAAGCATAACACATTTGAACATGCATTTTACTTCATTAGTGGAGTACACACATAAGTTTTTTTTTTAACTTACATGACCAATATTATATATATGAGTTTTCGATTTGATGTGACACGAACACCTTAACTCAAGGTCTTGACTAAATCTTGAGCCTCGTATATAGCTTGGTGACATTAGTGTTAATCCTTACAATATATAATGACATGTATTTAATTACTCACAAGTATAAGTTGATAAAGTAGTTAGAAGAAAATAAATTGTTGATAAAAAAATTAAAATCCTGAAATTACATTACGGTAAGCATGTGATAAACAAGATAATGACATTTTACAAAGGATTTTTTTTTTAAATAAAATCATGCTATTAGTAAGAAACTAGACTAGAAATAGTGTACAATAATAATATCTCACCATCTATATAAATCAAGCACATCACTAGCTAGCATCAAAATAGAAAATGAAGTTTAAAGCTCTTATCTTGTTCTTAGTTGTTCTTTCCACATTTATTGTGATTTCTTTGCAAGGAAGGAACCTTCAAACCACTACACAACCTCAAAACAATGTGCCAAATGGTATGGTCAACAATGACTTCACACACACACACACTCATACACACATGCATATGTATGTTTTAGTTTCAATGTAATATTATTTTCAATTCTTTTGCGTTTATACTTGTAGTTAATTCTGGTACAAATCGAACAAAAGACCACGGGAAAAGGGGTGGTTGTTGGCGTTGCTGGTAAGAGCATGGTCTCAAAGTCTCCTATAGACTATGTGGTTCGGTTGATCAATGTATGTAGATATGTTAGAAGAACATATGTGTAATGTTTTTAAAATCGAATCAAAGATTGAAGCATTACATTTTGAATTCAATGCAACAACAATAAATTAGCCATGATCGTATATATTTGATTGATGTTCCATGTAGAATAAATATTTTAGACGTTGATGTTTATCTTGAAAATCAAGTTCTACTAAGTCCTTGTTCGATTATTGAAATAATTATTCTGGTTGGGTATTGATCAATATGACAATATTAAACATCATTATTTTCAAAGTTGAAATGGAATATTTCTAAGTTGTGTCAAATCATTCTTATGAGTTTAGTCCTTGAGTTTTCAACTAAAGAGAGCACGCACGTTCATATCCAACTATTAATCATTTTCTTTATAATTATATTAAAATTATTATTATTTATTTCTTTTTGGTTAATTAAATAATATTTTTAAATATTTTTATCATTACATTTTCTTTCTCTTCTACTTATTAAAAAATTAATAAAAAAGAACAATATTTAATCAAATATAAAGATGAACAGTACGATATTATACATCATTCACTCACAACAACTTAATATAATTCTTTATAATATAAATAATACACTCATAAATATATAGAGGATGGGATGTGAATGCTTTAAAAGATTGTTTGTTGTTTAAAGAAAACAAAACAGAAACAATATATATTTTTAATTCATTTAATTTGTAACTTATATAAGAAAAAGAAATAAATTTTTTTACTGATTATGTTTTAGGAGATGTAAAAATCTACTGATATTTATATGTTAAATTCCATTAGGAGTTAGAGAGAAGAAAAATTATAAAAGTAGTCATAGTACATGGGTTATACATCCATAGTCTTGTTATAGATTAATTAGTTATGTTTAAATTCATAACATATGCGAAACATGGTCAATGTTATTGGAAAATTTGAAGAATTAGTGAGAATTTCAATATTATGACAATGAGTGTTTCTTGAACACTAATAATTATATTTAAAAAAAAGTATTTTGATTAAAAATTTCAGGTTTGCATTGTACTAAGTAAAAGCTTGCAATGAACCAAATCAGGTTCAGAATGAAGCTAAAATGATTAAAATAGGAATACTTAAAATTAGATGTTTAAAATGATAAAAATATAAAATATCACTAAGTGAAATATGAAAAAAAATAGAAACTTGTCTCATTTTGTCCGATATAAGAGGAGGGATAAAAACTTTAGTGCTATATAGAGAGTTTTTTTTTTCTAATTCTTTTTTAGTAAGAAATTCACTTAAGCATTAGGCCCATGACAAAGCACCCTTAACTCACACACGTGTGAGATGTGAGCCGCGGGTCTATGTGGCGTGTACCTAGTCAAATCACCCTAGTAGCTGGCACAAACCGGTGGGTCGGCTGCGTTTGCTCGTGTGGCGCGCCATGGAAGACTTGGCGAGCCGAGATGGTGTGAGCGCTTGAAAGTCCGGAATGTCCTACAGTTGGTGTGTGCGCCCCAAAGCGACGCGTGCGGAAGTCAACAGTGCATTAAGTACAACTATTTCTATAAAAAACAACAATATCAAGTCAAAACCCAATTAAAATGCATTAAATATCATTTAATTGTTATTTTTAATTATTTTGAAGTGTTTTGATTGGTTGTTTGACGCCCCAAACACATACAAAAATTCTCTCTTAAAAGATTGTTCATCTTCATCTATTATTCATCTTCTTCAAAGTATATCATTGGGTGCTAGTGTATTTCGCGACAGTCCAATATACTTTGGTTGTTATATCTTGAAAAACAATTGAGTTCTATTAAGAGTCTTGAAATTTGTTTTAAGAAAACCAAGTCTAACTCGAATCCATAACTTCTGTTTCTACTCATTCTTTAATATTTTGTATTTTGTTTCATTTAAAGTGTAAAATTTATATCAAGTTAATTTATTTTATCTTATGTATTGCAATCGAATAATAAAACGTTAATTTATTTATTTTATATGAACAATTCGTACAAATCTATAAACTTTTTTCTTGGATATTTGATTTATTCTCTTTTAAGTACGCATATTATGTTATACTCTTTATATAATACGTGAACTAACCATCTTCCATAAAGTTTATGAATAGAGCTAAAATAAAGATAAATACGTACAATATATTTTTAAATTCAATAAGTATTTTACTAAAATTAATATATTTAATAGACCACTTTTTGAAATTGACACACAGATTTTGAATAGAAAATGTTTTGATATTCAATTGATAATACAAGACAATACAACAACCTAAACATATGCAAGGTGTACCGTAATCAAAGCCACCAATTAAGCTATGCAAAAAGGAATGACTAATGTTACAGCAAGTATAAAATTGCATTTGAAATCGGGTATTTTGAAAACATCATCGGATTTTTTCCCGTTAGATGTATGTAATCAATAAGTGATCTATACTTTTATACGGTCGATACTTTTATGCCCAATCGATAAGGTTAATCCATGTCTCATGTTCAATTAGATGTTTATACTTAGCAAACTTAAACAAATTTCATACTTTCAATTGTTATATTTCTTATAGGTAAAATATATCACACTTATTCACCGTATGATCATTACAACTAGGGTCCACTTTAGCTGCTGAAAAGTATGTGAACCCAAGTTTAAATCTACTTTTAGCTTTAAATCAAAGGTAACATTAGCTACACTTTGAATGATATATAATAATGTCTTGTTTATAACAAAATTTACAATAATTACCTTCATCAAATTAAATATTTATTCGATATTTATCATGTTCAAACATATGCTGACAACATTCCTACTGTCACCACCTAAACAAAGGTAACTTGTTGAATTGAACCTCAAATCACTATCAAAAGCAATATGCTAACTTTTCGAAGGGAATATGGTAACCAAACTACTCAATAACCTATTGCATTGGACTCGAATTCCTTTTTACTCATATAACCACAACTTAACATATACGAACGCATGGAGCAACATATATGTGCTTAGCACGTATTATGAAACTAGAGGCCGGTTATGACATTAGTTGGGACTATGAATCTTGTAAAAAGTGTATAAGTCAAGCATACCAAAGCAACACTCACATGTCTTTGTCACGGACTTTTTGAAGTACCTTTGTACACGTAAACTTATTTAATGTAATGTATTACATAGGTAAAACGTCTTTCCCCATACTTGCCTAACACAATCATTAATGTCTTTAGGTATTGATTCTCTACTGTGACGCCCTACACATATCCCATATCGGTCGTGGACAAGAGAGATTCCTGGTTCATAATGAATGTCTGGCCTCTAACATCAACAATGCGTGCTTGGGCGTATTGGTTGTGGATGAGATAAGAACTTCACAGTTATGTGTGCTCAGGTGAGAGCAATCCAGGGATGGGTGACATCCATAGGAAGTTTTCACCTGGGCAACCAAAAGCAAATCCGTGAGCTCCTCGTTGACAAAACGGACAATATTGTTGGTATGAGGAGCCGGGTGTGACATCTACCACGATTGTTGTTGAAACTTGCACGACATATGTGTTTTTTTTCCTGAATAAGTAGTGACATCGTTAGGGGGGACTAGTTGTTATGACATGGTGGTGACACATCAGAACACTAACCCTTGTTACATCAAATCATAGAAAAGTCCTTTAGATTGAAATCTAAGGCCACAACAACTATGGGACATTGGTTAACATGAACAACTTGTCACGCACCAATAATAACACTCATGACACCAGCATTACCCACCACGCATCCACATCGTCGATAACACCACACCACCGACACCATCAAGGAAGCCTCCAAAAAGATAGCTTGAGATAGACATTGAAACTAGTTGTTAACACTAAAACTCTAGAAACCAAAATTAAGCCATAGTAAGTATTTTATGTTCTAACAGTAGAAGGAGAACTCTCTTAGAAGACAAGGGAGCAATGATTGCTGACTACTATCGTATCTTTTTATGTTTATGTATGATGTTAGTTGGACAACTTAGTGCAACCTAACTTTTTATACAAACGTTGGTTGGTATATCATGTTATTGATGTATGATCTAACAAACTATCTTTTGTATAATCGTCCGTTAATATATGATGTCAATGTACCCTTACGTTTAAACTGTTATGAATTTCTTGCTCTTTAGAATTTAAATTGTTTTCACGACGCTACAAAAATACCCGTACAACAACACACATCTTTCAATATTGGTTGATATAATTATTCTTGACTGACTGATAAAAATTCCTTGATCAATATCATGGATATAAAAAGATGCTAATTTTGTTTGTTACTTACAAAACCAAACGACTCATTCTCGTTACAAATTAAGATGCATCTATCGCTACTTGCACTTTTAATATTAACCATCCAATAAAATTATCTAAAAAGATAAAGTAAGAAAACAAATTTTTAATTCAACTTGCATTTATTTCTTTATATAGCTAATAAACAAGTTTAATAAATAATTATATTGCTAATCAACACAAAATCTTTCAAGTTGTACTAATTTGTTAATTCCTTAGTGGGGATGATAAAGTACGTATATAATATTCTAATCTTTTTATATTCATGACAATTTGGGTGTATAATCCAATGGGCAAGAAAAGATATATGTCTAGGTTCTCTTCATGTGATCAGAACCAGGCCCCAGAAATCAGAAATCACCCTTTTTTATTTAAAAGTTTATTTCTTTTTCATTTTCTTCCAATTTATGTCAAAAAATATTGAATCTTGATCAAAGATTGATCTGGTCATATATAATAATATAGTAAAGTAATAGTAATATCTACGTGTAGATAATTGTTCAAAAGGAGTTATTGAATCACAGGAAGCTTGCAGACTATTGTTCTTTATTCTTCTTCTTCTTCTTTAGATTTTCTTGGTGATTGATTGATTGATCGATTTAATGGAGGTTTGCTGGTTTGATGAGCTTGATTTTCGTCTGGTTTGAAGTGGGCTCTTGTTGATTCAGGGTTTTAGGGTCGAAGGTTCAAGAAACCTGACCCAATAAGCTTCTGAAGCTGCTTGTTTTGATCCAGAAAGAAGGTTTGTTTCATTTGTGATTTGTGTTTTTATACACAATTATATTGATGTATTTCAAGAATCATGATTAGGGTTCCTGAGAATCTTGAATCTTGGTGATTATTTGAATTGGGTCTTGCTAGATCTAAAGATTTGTAGCTTCTTTTGATGTTATTTTTAAGTGGAAGACATCTTTTTGGGGTTTTGGGCCTTTTTAGGTTTAGAATTTAGGGTTCCTGATAATCTTGATGTAACAATCTTGAATCTTGATGAACAATCTTGAATCTTGATGAACAATCTTGAATCTTGATGAACAATCTTGAATCTTGATGAACTCTTGCAATGGGGTTTTGCTAGATTTGAAGATTATTGGGTTCCTTTGATGTTATCTTCCCCTGGGTTCAATCTTTGTATGGGTTTAGATTTTGTGGGTTGCAAAATGTTGAAAAAATTGGTGCTTGGATTCTTGATTACTTCTTCAATTGTCACTGTGTCTTTAGCAAACTACAACGATTTTGCTCACTGTCACTGTGATGATGAGGGATCTTGGAATGCACATATCATCGAAAGCCAACGAGTAAGTGATTTCTTGATAGCAATAGCTTATTTTTCAATCCCACTCGAGTTACTGTACTTTTTGAGTTGTTCAAATGTGCCATTCAAATGGGTTCTTGTTCAATTCATCGCGTTCATAGTCCTTTGCGGGTTGACCCATTTGATTAACGGTTGGGGATATTATGGCAATCAAACATTCCAGTTGATGATGGCATTAACAGTTGCTAAATTGTTAACTGCTCTTGTTTCGTGCGCCACTGCAATCACCCTTTTGACTTTGATCCCGTTACTACTTAAATTCAAAGTTCGTGAGCTTTTCTTGAAACAAAACGTGTTGGAGCTCGATCAAGAAGTTGGAATCATGAAAAAGCAAAAAGAAACAGGTTGGCATGTTCGTATGCTTACACATGAAATCAGAAAATCATTGGATCGCCATACGATTCTATACACCACATTAGTTGAGCTTTCAAATACTTTAGCTCTTCAAAACTGTGCTGTTTGGATGCTAAACGAAGAAAAAACCGAAATGAATTTGACCCATGAGCTACGACCTAATTCTTCAGCTTACCGTACTTCCATCCCCAAAAACGACCCTGATGTATTAGAGATAACACAAAAGAAAGGTGTAACGATATTGAGGGCGGATTCACTACTTTCGGTTCAAAGCAGAGGTGGGCTAGCAGAATCAGGTCCTGTGGCTGCAATCCGTATGCCGATTCTTCATGTTTCTAACTTTAAAGGCGGGACTCCTGAACTAGTGGACACATGTTATGCTATATTGGTTTTGGTTATTCCTAATGAAGCCGAAAGAAACTGGAGTGTTGATGAAATGCAAATCGTTGAGGTGGTTGCAGACCAAGTGGCGGTTGCACTATCACACGCTGCAGTTCTTGAAGAATCACAGTCGATGCGTGAAAAGTTAGTTGAACAAAACCGAGTCCTACAACAAGCTAAAGAAAACGCCATGATGGCGAGTCAAGCCCGGAACTCTTTTCAGAAAGTCATGAGTCATGGAATGAGGCGGCCTATGCATTCGATAATGGGCCTTCTTTCCATCCTGCAAGACGAGAAAAAGAGCCCGAATCAAACCAATATCATCGACACACTGACAAAAACAAGTGGTGTGTTGTCTACTTTAATCAACGATGTTATGGAGATATCAGCTAAAGATACAGGCCGGTTACCGTTGGAAATAAGACCGTTTCAGTTACATTCAATGGTTAAAGAAGCTTGTTGTTTAGTAAAATGTTTATGTATTAATCAAGGTTTCGGGTTCGCTATGGAGGTCCCTAGTTCGATTCCCAATTTGGTTTTGGGTGATGAAACGAGAACGTTTCAGGTTTTATTACATATGGTTGGTAATTTACTAGATGTTAGTGAAGAAGGGCGGTTGGTTATGTTTCAGGTTAGTTTGGAGAATGGAAATGATAATAAAGGGTGGGGAACAAGTCGGCCCGTGGGTGACGAATATGTAAATGTGAAGTTTGAAATAGGGACCGGTGATGGCGGTTTTCAGTCAGAATTAGCGGTTTTGAACATGAACTCGGGAGTTAGGAGGCAAAAGGTGGACCGAGTTAAAGACAGTTTGAGCTTCACTATGTGTAAAAAACTTGTACAGGTTAGTATACAGAATACTCTGTTTTCTTTATAACTGCTATGTTATTTGACACTTGTTATGTTCCATATAGGGTGGGTTGATAACGGGTCGGGTCAAAATAGGTATGGTTATGTTATGCCGACCCAATACACTTTCTATGCTGTATTTTAACTTTTTTTATGTGATAATTAGCGTGTCGAATATGATTGCATAAGTTAATATTATTTCAATTATTATCAATTAAAAAAAAAGATTTAGGAGGTTTTATGCATTAGTATACACTTTGGTTTGGGTTGTGGCACGAAGATGAAACATAACCCCGATCAACCCATTTTCATGCGTAAAGGGAGTAAATATTCACATAGTTCTTTGTGATGATAATGGCGGAAAAATTGAATCTTTAGGGAATTTCCAAGAAAGGAAATCTTTATAATTTTATCTCTTTACTATTGACTATAGTGCAAAATTATGTTCTTCTTTGTTCATTTTCTTTTGTGTTTTCTTTATAAATGCTATGTTATGACACTTGTTATGTTCCATAAAGGGCGGGATGGGTAACAGGTCGGGTCAAAATACACAGGGTTATGCTGAAAATTTTCCTTTTTTTTTAATATAAATAATTAGTGTGTCAAATATAATTGTTAAGAATTTTTGAATAAAAAGATTTAGGAGGCTTTATGCATTACTGCATTAGTATACACCTTTGGCTGTGCATTGTGACACTGATGAAACATAACCCCGATCAACCCATTCATATTCGTAAAAGAATTATATTTCTGCATAGTTCACTTCTTCGCGATGATAATGGCGGAAGTGTTGAATCTTTGTTAATTTTGCTTTATGTTTTTTTTATAAAAATATTGAATTTGTTCAAAAACCATTGCAGATGATGCAAGGGAAAATATGGATGTCAACAAATTCCCAAGGCTACATACAAAGCACAAGTCTAGTTCTCAGATTTCAAATTCAACAAACATTCAGCAGACCAATGTTTGACCTTGGAAACTTCATTGACCAACCAAGGTCAAACTCCATCTTCAGGGGCCTTCAAGTAATTCTAGCCGATGACGACGGTGTAAACCGAATGGTCACCAAAAAGCTCCTCGAAAAACTCGGTTGCCAAGTCACCACAGTGTCATCCGGTTTCGAGTGCTTGAGCTCACTCGGGCCTACAATGAGCCCGTTTCATGTCGTGATCTTGGATCTCCACATGCCTGAGATGGACGGTTTTGAAGTCGCGACGCGGGTTCGGAAGTTTAGGAGCCGAAACCGGCCGTTGATTATTGCGTTGACCGCGAGTGCAGAGGAACAAGTGTGGGAGAGGTGTTTGCAAGTGGGGATGAACGGCGTGATCAGGAAACCAGTTCTTTTACGCGGTTTGGAGAATGAACTTCGAGCGGTTTTGCAACGAGCAGGTGAAAGGCTATCGAGTTAATAGATATAGGAAAATTAACATTTGTTCGCGCGTTTTATACTCTCTCATTGATGCAAAATCCATTAAAACGTTCAAACTATATAGTAACCTAAATACATAGATTTATTTTAGGTTCATTGGCCACATTGTGTTCTCTTGCAGCATGCAACTGATTTGCTCTTTAGTAGGGCTGACCTGTAAATCGGCTAGTTTGGATGATCCGAAAATGATCACACTCTCGCGTGCACTTCAATATCTGAAATTTAATCGTCCAGATATTGCATATATTGTTCGATCAGTCGACCATGCATGATCCTCGTGGACCTCATATGAACGCTCTTAGGCGTATCCTTCACTAGGATACTTGAACTCGAGGTCTCTTAATTGTCGTCCCCGATCGAGTAACGGTTTAGTTAGGTTTGACGTTAAACCAAAAACTTATATTTTAAATTTTAGTTTTTTAAAACTGTTCGGTTTTGTTTTTGTTTTTCGGTTTTTACTTTTATTTTTATTTCATTTCGGTTTTTTGATATTACCGTTTGGGCTTAAAATCTTATGGGAAAAGCCAAATTGGTCCATAATGAATTTGGGCTAAAAAAGTTAACCATGCATCATTATTAATATTTAAGAATAATCTTTATGTTTTTATAAATTACTGATAATTAAATAAGTTAGACTTAATAAAATCAAACTAACAAACAGTAAAATATAAAAAAATAATATTTTCTAACAAAAGATTTTAAAGATTATTTTTCTTGCTATCATATTAACTCACTGACTATTTACTAAAGTAGATGTAAAATTTTGATTTATTATATTATTTATATTATTGTAATAAAGTAGATCACTATTGGATCTTAATATTAAAGAAAATGATGTTCAGTCGTATGATTTTGGTTTGGCTTTTTTTAAGTTTTGGTTTAAAAGCAAACCGAAACCAAACTATAAATATTAGTTTAAAAAAAAACCAAACTATGAAAGCTCAAACAAACCTGAACCATGGACCAATAAAGATTTACAACATCTATCCTTGAATTTCGAATATGTCTGATTGTGACTATCTTTCCTACCTAGCGATACAAACTCAATAGGCAAGACAAAATTAAAATAACGCATTGTGCAAGAACTTGCTACAACGATTTCTATAGCCGAGGACCATAATGGATTTAGCAGAAGAGAGTCGTTGAAAAGACAAGACAGAGTCTAAGGGCGCAATTAATAAAGAGTACACCCAAGGGCAAAGTGCAATGTGTGCTTCGTGAAGATCAAGGAAAGGGGAAACGAGCCCTAGAGTGGCTAAGGTTGAGGTCATGGGCATGATGATGATTAAGTGAAAAGCCAAGACGAAATGATATTGATTTATAAGCATTGAGGTAAACAAGATACTCATAAAATTAATAGTCATTACTTGCCATAAGACGATATAGAGAACTAGGTAGATCAAAGACAAAAGGCAAGTTAGATCAAGCCAAAGATCGACATCGCATGAGACCAATGTCTTTTCACTAAGAGAAGACTTAGATGGGAGAATTTTGAAGCATATAACATTTTGATGGAATTTACCATATTGATCACATCTTGATCATTATCTTTTTTCTAATTATTGTCAGCTTTGAACAAATATTACATCTCTAAAAAGAATACAAAGATAACTTGTATATATAAGTGTGTTTTACTATTAATATTAAGGAGATTAATTAGAAAACATAACATGCTTTACTTTTAGAGGCAAGTGGATGGGTGGGTAGCACTTTGGTACGCTTTTGAAAGTGAGATTATTCATTATTTAATTATCTTAATCATGAGTTATTCCCACTACGAATGGTGGACTAATCCTAGTTAATGTAAGACCAACAAGCTTTTTTCATATTTAACAAATATTTCTAGTACCCTTTTTTGTTTGTAATTGTTGATATAATTCTATGATTAATTATTTTGTTATTAATTATTTTAAAATCATGTGACCTAGAAAAATCATTAGAGATATTCCTTATAATATAAGACAATTTAGGAGGTTCATGATAAAACGCTTAACAAGTGATATTTGCAACATTGGGAGTTCTATATAATCAAATATTTATTACCAACATATTTTTTACACTTTATAGATCAAACTAATAAAAGAAGTTAAAAGTCAAGTAAATAGCTGTTAAAAGTTATTTCAGTAAATAAGTAATAATCGCACATTGCCATGGTATTACGCGGCCTGACAAAGTATAACTACAATCGACGCGCTTCGTTTCCGAACTAATTTTCAATACGTAGAGTGACTTGAATTTATGTTGTTCAATAAAAACACATTATATTTGACCCGGCTGGCCTTTTTTCCAAACAAAATTTATGTCGAAACATAGAGTTACATTCTCCAACTCGTTATCGAATTAATCATACTTCGAAACGCCGAGTAAATGAAAATGTATTATATTTAACCCGGTTCGTTTTCAAACAAAACTTATGTTGAAACATAGATCAACTCAAAGCGTATCACGAAAACATTTTGCAGGATCGTTGAAGTGTGTAAGTTACAACACAACAACACAAAGAGGAGATTAACTAAACTTTAATCAAACAGTAAACTGGATTAACCAAGTTGAGATACTAAGAACACAAGTAATGCAAGAAACAAAACACAAAGAACACAAGTGTATGGTTTTCAAGAATGCAATATATTGCTTTCTCTATGTTCTATTACAAGTGTTACAAAACATAATAGAAAGATACAAGAACATGAGAT
>BJCM01088257.1:0-12731 GCA_018326385.1 Flaveria bidentis
GGTTTGGGTTACAAAGTGGTTCCACCACCACATGAGATCATGTTAAATACTAAATGTAGACCAGTAAATAACAATCCAATTAAGGATCATGTGGTGTCCACTCCTCTAGTTAGTGATCCGGATTCCACGGGTAAATCGGTGAATTCTATCACTAAACAGAAGGAGGTCACTTTGAAATATAAAGGTAAGATGCCTATTGTGAATTTGATGAATAATTTGCAAAGGTTAATGTAAATTCAGGTTCAAACATGTCTATTTTTAAACCCAAAACGACCAAACTAATTAACCAACCATGTGCTCCACGTCAAAGTCCAAATAAACAAAAGTCTAAAGATGTTAAAAACATTCAAACAATGAATTTTGTTAAAGAAGCAAAAACATCTAAACAAGAAGTGTCCAAACTCAACCAGACTAAAGTCACACCTGTATCACACACTTCCCCACAGAAACAGTTCCATCAAAATGTAGAAGGGGGATCTTGCTATAGTTGTGGAAAAAAATACATATTGCTTCTAACTATCCTTATTATCAGACTCCCAGACAGAAAATTGACCTTTTTGATACTAAACCACGTTTTTCTAAAAGGAGTTCTATTTGTCCACCAAAGAGTATAAATGAACCTAAAGTTCTGACAGTAAGCCAGTCGTTTGTTTATCACAAACTGGCCTTACAAAGAACTGGCTTATAGAAAGAAAAGTCAAGTCAACTGTCTGATGAATAGAACAATATGAAGAATGATATGCCCTCACCCTCAAATGGACAATGGGTTGAGTTTATGATGTGTGATTCCTCTGGGTCACCCAAGCCAGTTACGGCTTGGGTCCCAAACCAAAACTGATCATTTCCTTTTAATGTGCAAGGTGTCCATTACAGTGCTATCACAAACACCTGGATAGTTGATAGTGGGGCGTCTAGGCACATGACTTGGAATCTGTCTCTCCTTTGCAATGTCAAACAAATTAAAAGGGACATGTATCATTTGCTGGAAATAAAGGAGGATACATCACAACTCAAGGCGAAGTGGGAAACTAGAAAGTCAAGTTTGATAAGGTCAACTACATTCAACAACCACATATTAACTTGCCTTCAGTCTCCCAGATATGTGACAAAGGATTCAAAGTGATCTTTGACAACAAGAAGTGCTATGTATTGAAAAATGATTACATTATCCCGGAGGACAAAATCTTAATGTAAGCTTCAAGATATAATGATCTATGTGTCTTGGATTTATCAAAAGGTTCCACAACTGATCATTAAGTTCAATGCTTCTTGTCAAAGGCAACAAAGAAAGACTCAATCTCCTGGCATAGGAGAATGGGACACATCAATCCACGGAAGATGAATCATCTGATCCAGAATGATTTAGTAAATGGAGTTAATGTCAAGAATTTTCAACTTTCTGATTTTTGTGTAGCATGTAAGAAAGGTAAACAGACCAAGAAGTATCACAAGGCAAAGAAAGTAAATTCCATTGATCTTCCTCTCGAACTTCTACATATGGATCTGTTTGGTCCTGTCAGTACCAAAAGCATCGCTGGTGATCTGTATTGAATGTAGTCACTGATGATTACTTAAGATTCTCTTGGGTGATGTTTCTGAAATCCAAATCAGAGACATTTGAATCTTTCAAACAGTTGGTAACTACATTGGAATCTTTGTGACAGATTCGCTCAGACAATGGGACGGAGTTCAAGAACTAGTGGATGGAGGCATTCTACAAAGAGAAAGGAATTATACACCAGTTCACATCATCCTACACTCCATAAATTAACGGAGTTGTTAAACGAAATAACAGCAGCTTGATAGAGATAATATGAATGATGTTAGCACACTCGAAACTCCCTATCCAATTTTGCAACAAGGCATTTGCCAATGCATGTTATACCCTCAATCGAGTCTTGGTGGTCAAACGTCATGGTAATACGTTTTATGAGTTGCTCTAGCGATTTAAACCTAATCTGGAGTACCTCAAACCATTTGGCGCACCATGTACACTGCTGAAGAAAACCCAGTCAGGGAAGTTCAGTGAGAAGGCTGAGGTGGGGATCTTTCTAGGATACAATATACCGAACAAGCGAGTTTATAACAACTCAATTGGTTAGGTAGAAGTGTGGTGCAACGTTGACGTTCAGAGATACACCACCCCCTGCTGGAAAGGGTCCTTCATTCTTCTTCAATTATGATGGATTTTTTAAGTCCTTCAATATCCCTATCTCCCTTCCTGATGATGAGTTATCAAGCAGAATGATGGTTGATGTCTTAAATACACCGTCACCAGACTCGACAACATCAGTTCCACTAGGTGCATCTTCTAGTTCCTTAGGGGGAGCACTAGATGTAAGTGATTCCTCCGTTGACAATGAAGAAGTGGAGAATAATTAGGTGGAACAGGTTTCTGCTACTGAAAGTACATAAGCATCAGAAGTTGATGCCTTTGAAACTTCAGAACCACACACTCCAATGGCTACAGATACTGAACCAAGAATTCAAAATCTCGATCAGGAAGTAGTTGTTCCCACCACTCCTGAATCACGACTAATTGTATATCATCCTCTAGACAATGTCATAGGGGATGTACAATCGGGAGTACAGACAAGAAAACAGCAATACTCAACTGATTATGCTTCAGTCATGGAAAAAGGCTGTCTTCATGATGGTGCTTATCGATGTTTTGTGTCTCAATTTGAGCTAAAATATGTAAGTGAAGCCTTAAACGATGAGGCATGTGTTAGTGCCATACAAGGAGAACTCCTATAGTTCAAGAAGCTAGGAGTATGGACACTGGTGGATAGACCAAAAGGTGCTAAGGTAATAGGCACTAAATGGGTCTTGAAGTGCAAGAAAGATGACCAGGGGGTCATAATCAGAAACAAGGCTCGACTTGTGGTTTAGGGTTTTAGACAAGTCGAGGGAATTGATTACAATGAAGTGTTTGCACTCATGGCTAGATTGGAAGCAATCCGTATCTTCCTATCCTATGCATCTTACATGAAGATTAAAGTTTATCAACTAGATGTAAAGAGTGCATTCCTTCATGGGAAAATCCGTGAGACAATATACGTCAGTCAACCCGAAGGGGTTGAGGACCCTTATCATCGGGACAGAGTTTACAAACTAGACAAAGCTCTCTACGGGCTCCATCAAGCCACAAGAGCCTGGTATGAAAAACTCTCGACTCATCTTGTGAAACACGGTTTTCGTAAAGGAGTGATTGATTGTACACTATTCATTAAAGAAAAAGATGGTGATTTACTGCTCGTACAGATATACGTGAACGATATAATCTTTGGTTCCAAGAATGAAGATTTATGTAAAGAGTTTGAATTTGTAATGAAAATAGAGTTTGAGATGAGTGCAATAGGGGAGATGAAGTTCTTCCTTGGTCTACAGGTGGATCAGACACCAAAAGGAATCTTCCTGCATCAGGCTAAATATGTAGGGGACATCCGTAGTCGGTTTGACATGGAAAATGTCTCGGTAGCTGGAACTCCACTTGCCACGAATCATGATGTGGCACCCAACGAAAATGGTGATCTGGTTGATGCTACAATGTATAAAAGAGTGATTGTATCCCTTATGTACCTCACAGCGTCTCGTCCGGATATCATGTATGCCACGTGTCTTTGTTCGAGATATTAGGCGAAACCAAAAGTGAATCATCTCATTGTTGTGAAACGGATTTTTCGCTATGTAAAGGGTACTCCAACACTCGGGTTGTGGTATCCTCATGACAATGAGTTTGAGCTTACAGCGTATAGTGACTCGGATTATGGTGGTTTCAAGATGAACTACAATTCAACATCTGCAGGATGTCAGTTCTTTGGGAGAAGATTAGTCACCTGGCAGTGTAAGAAGCAGACATTGGTTGCTCTGTCAACTTGTGAAACTGAATACGTTGCTGCTGCAAGTTGCTGTTCGCAGATCATTTGGATTCAACAATTAATGCGCGACTATGGTTTTCAATTCTCTAACACTCCTATTTTTGTTAATAACTCTGTTGCTATTGTTGTCACCAAAAATCAAGTCCAACATCCTAAAACTGAACATCGGAATTAAGTATCACTTTATACGTGACTGTTTTGAAAAGCAATTAATTGATGTGGTTAAAATAAATACGGATTTTCAACGCGCCGACCTCTACACAAAAGCATTTGATAAACCGAGGTTTTTATATTTATTAGACGTTAATGGCGTGAAAAAGACAAGTGATGTGATTTTAGAGGAAGAAAGTGCCTAGTCCGACATTTTTTATTTTATTTTATTTTCTTTTATGTTATTTTATTTTCATGTTCATTGAAAATTCAAAAACACAAAAAATATTTTCGGTTTTACAACTTAAGGGAAAGAATAGGTTAGATTAGTATTAAATTAGTTGTTTTAATTTAATAACTTTTAAAAAAAAGGGAGAAGGATAGTCTAGCTAATAGAAATGAGATCAAATCTGTGATAGTACACATGGGTCAAATAGTTTGGGACTTTAAAAGAATTTAAATGATTATGATGCAAAAGTCAAAGTATAAGTCTGAGAAGTCTAAGCAAAATAAAAGGAAGAATGATAGTAAAACTGGTATGCTACTGAGATAACACAGAGAAAGTAGACCTAGAGGTTGCTAAACCATTATATGATCTGTCGGTAGATTTAACACAATAGATGATTAGACCTCATTGGTGATTTAAATTAAAATTAAGTTGTTCAACTTGCTGTGGGTTCCATCTTATCCCTGGTTAACACAATCAACGCATTTCCAATAAGGAGTGACGAGCAAATACACGCCACAAATGTGTGCAGATGACCACAAAAAGAGCAAAGCACGAAAAAATTGTTAAGCGGAATCAAGCTAATAAGAAAGGTTGTTGGTGCGTTATGTGCAAAAAGAAAAAAATTATATGCTCTAACAAGAAGATAGGTTGTGTGCCTCTCTGTTGTGCGGTGGCACTGACCTGAGGATAAACATAACCTAAATATTCTAAAATTCATTGTTATTTGCACCTCTCTGCTGTGCGGTGGCACTGACCTAAGGCTTGGCATCTCTTCGAAAGCTCTTAGAATAATTTCTTCTTGTCAAAATTCTTGTAGACCGCTCAAAAATCTCCTAAGGAATGTTGATTACCATATAAGGGTGGGATCCACAAATGCTTGTTGAAATAATTAAACCTAACTCATCACAAATCTGTGTCGAAAATCTATGTATGGATTTAAGAGGATAAAAATACTGACAATCATCGTGGCTGCAATTCTTGAAAGTCTAAATCAGTGTGTGCATCTTATAGCTCTAGTATGATTTCCTAAACTTGCTAATGAATCTCGATGAAAACAAGAATCAAGCATCAAAAGGTTTTGGTAAAATGTCCCAAAATTTTGATATACCTGTATGATTGCATAATGAATCGTTCTAGTTATGATCAAATTAACTTGAAGCTGTGTTGTCCAGGAAGAAAAATCTGTTAGATACTTGTCTTAAGATTTCAATGTATGTCAAATAAAAAATACAAAAATATGTCTTAGTTCTGTTTTTAAATTTCTAGTTGTTTTTAATTTAAATTTTTAGGATTTGGTAGGTAAAAGTCGGACTAGGCATTTGGATTCAATCTGTAAATCACTCACTAAAATGGGTCACGTCTGAGGTGACCAATCGGGCTTTAAGTTAAAAGTATCACGCCTAAGGTGGTCAATAGGTTTCTTTAAATTAAAAAGGTAATGTCTAAAATGATCAATGATCATAATGTCTTATCTATATTTAACAAGTTAAAATTTTGAAAGTGCATGAGGTCAAACTCATAAGTCTCAGCCATTTGCAGAACTGGACAATAAGTATGGACCAGTCGCACGATTGGATCATGAGCACGAGCCAATCGCACGATTGAACTATACGTATGGACAAGACGTACAATTGGACCATAAGCATGGGTCAATCCATGCGGTTGGATCACTAAAATTAACCAAAAGCACGAATGAAGGTAACCGACTGAGTCAGTCGCACGACTGAACCCTAGTCGCACGAATGGATGCGACTGATTGAGCCAGTCGCACGATTGAGCCCCAATCGCCCGAATGAAGCGTTGGAATAGGTCCAGTCGCCCGATTGAAGATAAAATCAGCATAAATAGGGTGAAGTCAGTCGCACATATCATCACCCTTCCATCGCTCCCAAATCGCACGAAAGCAAACATACTCTGCCAAAATTCGATTTCGTTGATGTCGCACTGAGATTGTGTTACTAACGTGTACTCTCATCTTCTACAGGTACTTAGTGAATGAAATCGCAAAAAATGCATGGTGTAATCAAACCCTAACAGACCCAATTTGATTAAAATCAAGAAATCTGTAAAAACCTTCAAATAGACCACCTAAATGTGCAAAATCGTTAAAATGAAGGACATACAGTGATAGTTAGGGTCCCTACGAATCTAATGAGTCTAATCACGATGTTTAATATCAAGTTTTGGCCTAGATTCAAGGTTAGAGTGTCGAACAGAGATTTAGGCGAATAGACACTCCGAATGAACTTCAATCCCATGATTGAGCTGGGCAAATGACTCAATTGACCGAATGAACAAGGCGTATGAGCTCAATCACACGATTGAACACAGCCGCATGCTCAATCGCCCGGTTGAACTCAGCTGCATACTCAATCGCCCAGTTGAAATCAGCTGCATGCTCAATCGCATGACTGAACTTAGTCGTATGGCTCAATCATTTGATTGAACCAGACTGATCTCAGAATAGTTTATATTTCAACAGTTTCTGTTATGGACAAATCTCATGTTTATGTGTCTTGTGTTACAAAAACATGGCAGATAGGTGAATCATCAACACCAAGCACAACATTTGTGCTAACTTGGGTGCCACCACTCGGAATGTTGCTGAGTTTGTTGGTATTATTGCATTTCTGAGGAGATTAAGGATCTACAGAGCCATATCTACTCCATGCACACCCTACCGGTCTATACAGCAGGCCTTCTGGGAAGGTGCGTCAGTTTATAGATCTACTGAGCCCTACTGCATTCGGAGCGCCATTTTTGGGCAAGAGATTAAGGTTATTGCAGTAGACCTTCAATGGGTACTTGACCTGGGTGATGATGCTACCTACCCAACCAGGTTAGATCCTCTTACCGTAAGGGGATGTTTTCTACGAATGAAGTACATAAGGGACATCAACGCAGGTGTGCTCAACAAAAGCAACATGTGTCCCCAGTTCAAGTACCTGGTACATGTCATTCTAAAGTGCATTGCTTCACGGAAGGGTGGATTTGATGATCTATCTGACCAAATCCAAATGTTTACGTGGTACTGGTGCTGAATCACCCCTTTAGCTTCTCCAACATGATCTTCTCCTACATGGTTGAGAACCTTGATGCCATAGTTAAGGAGAGCTTCTTCATGTATCCAAGGTTCTTCCAAATGATCATAGAAGAGAAGTTCCCTCTACTGCCCAAGGAGAAGGACGACAAAGTGATGTTAGAAGTGATGGATGACACCATTTTTGGAAGGATAAAGATGTACAGGGGGAAGCAGGTGAAACCCCCTGTCAGGAGATTGTTCGGGCAATTGGCCAGTGCTGATTACGTGGCGCCAGCTCGCAAGAAGTGGCGTCACGATGATAGTGATTCGGAGTCTGAGCCTATAGTTTTTCCCACCAACGACGACGATGACCATGACAGCGGTGATGGTGGAGATACAGGCCCCATTCCATCTAAGGCCACTACCACTGATATTCCATCTCCACCATCCACATAGGGTGGAACTGAGAAGGCAACATTTCATCAAGACTTCCTGCCAGATGAGTAGGAAGAGTCAGATGATGAGCCACTAGTGAGGACAATTAGGAGAAGAGTTATGGTGACTGAGAAAGGTATAGAGGCAGTCGATGGACGCCCAACTGGTTGTGCAGGTGATGATACTGATTTTATTGACCCTAATTACATACCTGACCAGCCCATTAGTCCAGGGGGAGCTTCTATTTCTAAGGGCTCTAGGAAGAAGAGGATGGCTCACCCGTATGGCAAAAAGGGTAAGAGGCCAAGGTTTACTTTGATCACATCTTCTACCATAGCCAATACCACCACTGCCACAACTACCACCACTACCACACCTCCTACCACCACCACCACAGCTACCACCACTACCACACCTCCTACCACCACCATCACAACCACTACTACCACTACCACTCCACCTACCATCACTACCACAACCAACCCCTCACCACCCACTCACACTCCACCTCTCGTATTCACCAGATCCACCACTACCACCACCAACCACGAAGCAGGTCCCTCAACCCACTCTACATTCACTACCGGACCCACTCTACCCTCCATCAGGGTAGAGGAAAAACTAGCCAACCTAAACCGGATGGTGCTAAAGCTGCTAGCTGCCGGTGAGCAAAGAGCTACACAACTAAACCAACTTATAGAACTCAATGCTTCTCAAGTTCAGCAGATTACACAGCTTGAGGAGCAGAATGCTCATTCGGTTAAAAGTATTGAGGATTTGGAGGCAAAGAAGAAGAAGATCATGCTCAGGTTGAAAGGATCAAAAGATGAGCCTCTAAAGATCAGGGAAGGTGAAGGTGATGGTGATGGTGGTGGTGGTGGTGATGATGATGATGATGATGATGATGATGATGATGATGAGTCTGGTGAAGAAGATGAAGGTGATGAAGAAGGATCGAGGGGTAAGAATAGAGGAGATGATGATGAAGAAGGTGATGGTGCGGCATCAGCCTCTGCTCAAGGTCAAGAAAGGCGTACTAAGAGAGCACAAGATCAGGGAGCATCATCCTCAGCCCCTACAGTTGAAGAATTGACCAATCGGGATAAAAATCAAACTTCTTAGCAATATGAATATGATATTTCTCCCCTTCAGCAAATCAAGTCTCAATTCATCATGATTCTTGATTTGCAAGGGATTGTCATACGGTTAGTGCGCTACACACCCGAAGAAGGAGAAATCATTCACAGTCTGACTGACGAGCAACTCGCTGAGATGTTCAGACTGAATCCAGAAGAGCTCGTCAAAGATGGTCCTACAGTTGATGTAGCAAGTGACGATGAGCTTAGCGATGTCGACGAAATAGAGATTGAGGATGTCACGTCTTAGCACTATCCAGAGTACACTGACCGAGAGGGAAATGTGATCCCCGACTTGGGTGACACTCTTGGCAATGCTACATTTGAAAAACTGGATGAGAAGGAGAAAGAAAAAGAAAAAGAAGAAAGCATAGCCCAAGCCTCGGATGCAGAAGTTAATATAAAGAAGGCTGAATGGGCAGCTTGTTTTGCAGAGATGAAAGCCCAACGCACGTCGCCAAAGCAGAATGCCTACACAAAGCTCTACAGAGTCAAAAAAACATCATAAAGTGTCAGGCAAGGTTATAGCGTGGGCATATTTTGAAGATCTAAATGTTTATGCTGTAAAGAGGGAGAAGGGAATAAAGTACTTAAGATATCCACATGATCTGAAGACTCTCCCAGGTTTTGAGCTCAACCAACTGGCACGCTTAAATATGTTATATGCTGATCCTAGAAAGATGTTTGGTTGGTTTGAGGCTTCCCTAAAGAAGGAATACCTCACCAGATGGGTAAACTTCAGACCTCAATAACCAAAGAGGTACATTCGTAGGTCTGAAGTGGATCCCATATCTGGAAAGCCTAAAGTCGTGTTGAACTGGAGTCCCCCACTCACAATGTTCAAGATTCCCTTAATGGGAAATGCCCCAGGAATTCACTCCACACTTTAAATAGTGGTACTATGATTAGAGAACGGGTAAAGCAGTCATTGTTCTAAATAGAGAGGAAAAATGGAAACTATCAGGGTATTTTACCCAATGTGGCTTACAAACTTGTCTGTTGACGATGTCTACACTTTATACAAATGGCCACTGTTCTATGACGCGCAAGATATTGTATAAGCTCTCCATTTCTAGAATGTCATAAGGCTCTTCTTTGTATTTGAAATATATGCAGGAGTCACATGAGAGGAGAAGTACAAGAAATTTGAAGAGCTTATGAAGAATGTCAAACAATAGATTAAACTAGGTCCAAGGGGGACTTTGTTGATACATGTATGTACCTAGTTTTTTTGTTCAATGTAAAAGTTTGTCATGTCTTACACATATGTATTGAATGAGTTGAATGAAATATAATATGTGGTTGATGCTTATAATGTTTAATATTTCATTATTTTATTGTGTGTTGAAGTATAATGAACTTACTATATAGGTTTGAGGTTGTTATGCATAATTCTTAGTCAATAATGATTGAGAAATGTGTTCAACTTAGTCGTATGAGTCTTCATGCGAATGGACCATGCTAATGGACCATACACATGAATATCTCATGCTAATGGACAAGTCGCACAACTGAACCAGGAGACTGGACCAGTCACACAATTGATACATAAGATTGACTCAGTTGCACGACTAAACCTTCAGTCGTGCGTATGAATTAATCAGATGATTCAGTCGCACGACTGAACCATGCTAATGGTTCAGTCGTATGATTGGAAACCCATAACTTATAAATACCACCTAATGCATGGAAAAACATAACACTTGAGAGAATTTCAACACATACTCGTAACCTAGCCATCTAGAGCGTCCAGAAACCCTATTCCAAGTTCATAGTTCGTTCCTGATCGATTTCTAATCAATTCTTAAGGTTTGTTTCATCGTTAGATCGATCAGGTTGTCGTTCTCACTAATTGGATCTCTAATCAAATAGGATTCCGCACTATTTGATCTGGTTTCATGCATAATCAGTTAGTACTCCGTATGTACACGATCCTAACACTTGGTCAATTTCTACAGGCATTGAGCCTCTGGTGGGGCTATCCCTTGTTGGCTGCTCAGAAGAGTATAAATACTCATCTTGAGGGCTGTTGGCTTGGGT
This sequence comes from Flaveria bidentis, assembly GCA_018326385.1. Lineage (NCBI taxonomy): Eukaryota > Viridiplantae > Streptophyta > Magnoliopsida > Asterales > Asteraceae > Flaveria > Flaveria bidentis. Next base: position 10,894 of record BJCM01088257.1, read on the forward strand.
TTCGGGCTCATGGGTTTGAGACTGAGGAGACTCAAAACCTAAATTGAGGTCAAATGAGAAGGATGGTGACACCTTAAACTAAGTGGGAGCCCATTGTTCCACTCTAGTCTTTTTAGATTGAACAGGAGGATCTTGTTCAATCAGTGTAGATTGAACAAGGGTTCATTTGGGGCATCTTTAGTATTGATGGTGATGGGATGAGAAGGTAAAATTAGCATTATGGGGGCAGTTGCTGGTGTGGGTTTATCACCTGTGGGGTGAATAGGGATGTCACCAGGAGCTATTTGCTCAGTCATACCTGAAGTAGAGAAGTGTACCTTCCAGTGAAGTTGGTGGATACCTTCTTCAAAGTATTGAAGATGGTAGGCCTCATTTGAGGGACAATCAGAGCAGCTGCATAGACAAGCTGACTCTGGTCCATCTCACAGTTGATTATATGCTGAAGAAATCTAGGATACATAAAGAATGTTTCCTTCTGGAGATTTTTGATAAGATTGGACATCACAAATCTTGAGTTGTTGAAGCGCAGGCCTCTCACTAGTCCATGAACCAAACACCCTAGTTCATAAGGAATTTGATCCCATCCCCCAGATTTATTTGACAGACAGTGAAGGATGACGTGCAGGAGGAACTTCCAGTTGTAGGAGAAGTTGAATTTGTAGACAATCGACCTACTCACATCTCCACCATATCTCATGAGGATATAGGTGCTGTCTAAATCTGCTTTTAGGAACTCTGTCAGTGCACCCTCATCATGAAGCTCGAGATGCTCCCTGATAAGCTGTTCGGTAATGACCAACTCTTGGCCACAAATGCGGGATCGTATCACGGGAACCCCATTTAGGGTTTCAACCTGACTATTATCCCAAGATTCAGCCATTTGATTGGAGTAAAAGGTGGGATTAACAGTTAGGGTTGTGTAATAGGATGATTGGGTTAGAAAGGTGATGATTTCAGAGAAGTCAATATCTCTTGAAGAATCAAGAAGTGCGACTTGGTTGTGCTGAGGGTTGAGTGTCATTTGAGAAAGTGAATGTGGATGAATTTGAGCTTGGGTAAAGTTAGAGTGAAGGAAGCTTTTAGGGCTGTAAAATTGAGGTAAGAAGATGAAAGTGAATAGTCGGGATTATTTAAAAGAGGGTGAAATGGCGGTAATGAGGATTAGGATAAGGTGATGTGATGTTTTACTGGATGAAATGACAGTGGCGGTAAGGTTTAATTTAGTTAAATAATTCGACATTATTAACAAAATCTTTGCTTTTTACAGTATGGGGCCCAAGAGATTTCCATTACACAGTAAAATCTCTCTTCTGAATATAAAACATTTCCGAAGGTAATATGTCTTCCGAAGGCAATTCTTACTTCCGAAGCTAAAGCTTTGCTTCCGAAGGTAAAGATTGCTTTCTGCATGGAGAGGTTTTGTAAGCTTTGGAAGTAGATCTGATATGAAATCAATCGCTTCTTCTGAGACTAAAAACTCTTCCGAGAAGGAAAATTATCCTTGGAGAAATTTTGCTTCGTAAGATATGAAAATAACTTCCGAGGGTTACTTTCTCTTTTCGGAAGAAATTTATACGTAGAAAATTTCAGAGAGATCTTTTGTAACATGGCTTAGATTGTATTGACAAAAGACATTACACATTAAAAGGTTTTCAAAATAGGTAATCTAATCAATGTTTATCATCCCAATAGCTGTTATGAGATACTTAAATCTTTGTTCATCAAAAGCTTTGGTGAACAGATCAACATATTGTTCATTTGAGTCAACTTTGATTAGCTTGATCAGATTTTTCTCATGAATATCTCTAATGAAATGATACCTGATATTAATATGCTTT
>BJCM01088261.1:0-24981 GCA_018326385.1 Flaveria bidentis
GTATAATATTAATATAGTGTTGATATCATTGAAAAGTCCTCACACTTTCGAATTGTTAATATTGAATAGCGGGGAAAATTTGGGTAGTACTACTGTGTCTGACGAGCCCCACCTGTGTGACTCGAGGTCAGCCGGGTGCAATTTGTCCTATTCAACATTGTCATGACATGATAAGTCATGACGGGAGGCAACAACGTAACACAGTCAGCTTCAATTGCGAAATCACTATGAATTAATATTTACTGTGAATAGACTAGCTATCTATTGCAATGCACTACTTTTATATGTCTACTGTTAAACTGTTTATGTTTGAATAACTCTCTTGAACTCACCAACCATTGTGTTGACATTTTAGTATGTTATTCTCAGGTCAGTAGCCCGTTTTCCATAGGAGCACTACACGGTTGCACTTGCATTCTAAGACTCGGTTTTCAATACAATATTATTATTTTAAATGATTTGTATTGCTCTTTGTGTTGGCACATGTTTTGCCATAATATACATTTCTATTTCATTGGGTTGTTTTTACAATACGCTTCCGCACAGTTTTAAAGTTTCTATTTTGGTTGTTTTTATTTAATTATTGCATATAGAGTAATTCTGAGTAACTATTGACTGTGATCCTGGTTTGTTCACACGCCTCGCGGTAAAATTCCGCACGTGGATTTTGAGGGTGTGACATAATCCTAGGAAGAACTTCATCTCCCCCATTGCACTCATCTCAATTTCTACTTTCATGACAGACTCAAATTCTTTACATAACTATTTGTTTCTGGAACCGTAGATTATGTCATCAACATAAATCTGTACGAGAAGTATGTCACCATCCATTTCTTTGATGAATAGTGTACAGTCATTATATCTTGAAGCTGACATTAAGATTTGATCCTCTGGGATAATATAATCCTTCTTCAATATATAACACTTCTTGTTGTCAAAGACCACTTTGAATCCTTTGTCACATATCTGGGAGACTGAAAGCAAGTTATTTTGTAGTTGTTGAACGTAGTTGACCTTATCAAACTTTACTTTCTTGTTTCCCACTTCACCTTGAGCTGTGATGTATCCTCCTTTGTTCCCAGCAAATGATACATGTCCCCGTTTAATATGTTTGACATTGAAAAAGAGAGACAGATTCCCAGTCATGTGCCTAGACGCCCCACTATCAACAATCCAGGTGTTTGTGATAGCACTATAACAGGCACCTTCCACATTAAAAGGAAATGATCAGTTTAGGTTTGAGACCCAAGTCTTAACTGGCTTGGGTGACCCAGAGGAATCACACATCATGAACTCAACCCACTGTCCATTTGAGGGTGAGGGCATATTATTCTTTATATTGTTCTTATCATTAGATAGTTGACTTGACTTTTCTTTCCATAAGCCAGTTCTGTGTAAAGCCTGTTTGTGATAAACAGACGACTGGCTTATAGTCTGAACTTTAGGTTCATTTATTCTTTTTAGTGGAGAGATAGAACTCCTTTTCTAAAAACATGGTTTAGTATCATAAAGTTCAATTTTCTGTCTGGGAGTCTGATAATAAGGACAATATGAAGCAATATGTCATTTCTTTTCACAAATGTAGCAAGATCTTCCTTCTACATGTTGATGGAACTGTTTCTGTGGGGAAGTGTGTGATACAAGTGTGACTTTAGTCTGGTTGGGTTTGGACACTTCTTGTTTTTGCTTCTTTAACAAAATTCATTGTTTGAATGTTTTTACCATCTTTAGCCTTTTGCTTATTTGGACTTTGAGGTGGAGCACGTGGTTGGTTAACTGGTTTGGTCAGTTTAGATTCTGAAATAGACATGTTTGAAGCTGACTTTACATTAACCTTTTCAAATTGTTCATCCAAATTCACAATAGGCATCTTACCTTTGGATTTCAAAGTAGCCTCCTTTTGTTTAGTGACAGAATTCACCGGTTTAACCGTGGAATCCGAATCACTAACCAGAGGAGTGAACACCGCATGATCCTTAATTGGATTGTTATTTCCTAGTCTACATTTAGTATTTAACATGATCTCATGTGGTGGTGGAACCACTTTGTAACCCAAACCCTCCCTGTTGTTTCGTTCTTTCACTAAGTGTTGAACTATGTGAAAAGAACTAGTCCAACTCTGCAGGTTTTGTTTTAATGAGTTGACTTCGACTTCTAAAAATGCTTTTTCTTTCTTAGTTTCTTCCAAGGAATTTAAATAGAAATTTATATCATTGGCTTGATTAAAAGCAACAACCTCGGTTTCCCTTAGTTGTTTATTTAAAAGTTCGATTAGCTTCTGTGCACAGTTGTAAATCATTTACTATGCTATTATTATGGTCTAAGAACCTAGCAAACTTAAGATCAATGCTTTCCCTAAATTTATTACATTCAATACAAGCATGATTTTCAAAGAGTTGGTCTTGGGTACTTACCTGAGAAGATTCAGTTGAATCAACCATCAATCTAGAATTTGACTCTTCTAATGTTGGAGATTCTAAACTTGTGATTCTGAGTTCTTCTGCAATCAGGTGATTGACCATATTCACAGTATCTTCGTTATCTGATATCACTCGTTCAACTGCGATTTCCACTTCACTTGCAGAATCATCATCCAAACCCTTCACACATGCAATATTCGATTCACCCGGAGACACAAAATGGAAGGTCCAATCCTTCCATTCATCATCTTGAGCCGTCAAGGCCTTTGACTCTTTGCCTGATGAGGTAGCTCCACTCATTTGTTTGTCTTGACGAGTGAAGGTTGAGAATGGATTTCCGTTACCTGTTTTCTTTGGCTTATCACATTCACGTTTGAAGTGCCCTTTTTCTCCACAATTAAAGCAGGTAACTTTGGTTTTGTCGAAACCAAAGGTAGTGTCTTTTGTGGCTACCAAGTTATGTCCAGACTACTTTACAAATTGTTTCGTTCTTCTGACAGCACTAGCCAAAGCCCACATAATATCCATTCTTTCAAGTTCCATTTCATCCACCTGCTCGAAGTCTTCATCAGCCAAAAAACAATTACCAATTTTTCCTGCAACTAGACCATCATAAGAATGAACAACCACTGCTATAAGGTCCATGTGCTCCTTTTCAACCTCCACAGTAATATTATCGAGATTCCCGGTCTTCAACTTATTAGCATTTGCTTCAGGCACAATATATTAGGTACTAGATAACCCTAAGGTTTTAGATCCCGAATCTGTGGTTTGAGATGGAACGACTGAACTAGACACAAACGTTGTTTGAAGAGGTGCTCCTGAACTGGTTGGAGTGGGAAAGGAGTTATAAAGTGAAGGATTCTGGTCATAGTATCCTTTCTGAGACTTGTATTTCATCATCAGTTCTTCCTCTCTCAACTTCAATATGAAGTCATTTATATCCAACTTTGACAGAATATCATTCTGTCTCAGATTCGACACAAACGAGTCCTATTTCTCTGGCAAGCCATCTGCAAAGCTTGACACCTTTTCTTTCATGGATGTTTTTACCTCATGAGTATGCAGCTCACTAACTAGATGGTAGAATTTGTCTATAACATCATCCAAGCTTTCTTTCCCTATCGAAGAGAAGTTATCATACTCCTTCTTCATAGCCTTTGACTTCAAAGCTTTCAACGTTGCATTCCCGTCGTATATTTTCTCCATAGCTTCCTATAACTTCTTTTCCTGCTTATTCTCAGCGAACTGATGGAATATATCCTTTGGAATTGACTGAGTCAACAGGGCATACACCTTCTTCTCAGCATTATAATTCGCTTTCTGGCTATCAGTCATACCTCCCAGAGTTAATTTAACCCCATCGACACCTACTGGTATATTATAACCTATCTCAATAGATTCCCAAATGTTGGGATCAACTCCATTAAGATAGATCTCAAATCTTTGCTTCCATTGTCGGTAATCATCTAACGTTATAAGTTTAGGTGGTTTATTGTGATTCTTAATTTCATTTTTCAGAAGCAAAAGGTTTTGGATCCGTGAGTCCCTACCGGCAGTAAACGCAGAGAACTAGTCTTCTATTTCTTAAACATTTGAACTTTAAAACTAAACTGATTTACTCGTGCGAATGGACAGATGTGGATGGCTCAATCGTGCAATCGGACAAATTCGGATGAGTCAATCGTGCGATTGGACAAACGCGGACGACCAACGCGGATGACCAACGCGTATGACTCAGTCGTGCGGATGAGGTATGCGATTGAAGTGTGCGAATGAATTCAATCGTTCGATTGGATTCAGTCATACATTTGGAGTATGTGAATGGAGATAAGCGAAAGAAGATGTCCAATCATACGAATGGATGAGCGACTTAGTTCAATCGTGCGAATGGGTGTGCAATTGAGTCCAGTGGTGCGATTGAGTGAATCGTGGGAATGTGGGTTGCTGTTTCTTTGAAAATTCGAAGGTTTTTGACCCTTAGACAGAAAAATACGATTTTTCACAAACCCTATTCTACCGTAAGCCAAAAAAAGTAAACTTTGAGACCTGGAGATGCCAAAAAGACTGTTTTACTAAAAAAGATGATGTTTTTAAATGAAAAACGTGATTTTTACACCAAAACCAATCAAATCACATGCCAAATCAAGAGCCAAAGCTCTCATACCTTTTGTTAAGAGCGTGTACGTACAGAGTACTAACTGATAATGTGTGAAACCGGATCAAATAGTGCGGAATCCTATTTGATAGGCAATCCAATCAGTGAGAACGACAACCCGATTGATCTAACGATGAAACACACGTTAAGAATTGTTGGAGCATATAAAGTAATATATAGTGTGTCCGTCGCTTGTCGAATAGTCTAGGCTTAATGTAATAAACCTGATATGTTGTAAACACATGAAACTGAGTCAATCGCAGGAGCATACGCGAATGAGACTCAGTCGTACGACTGAGCCATGCTAATGGACCAGCCGTGGGACTGAGAAGGTGCGATTGGTTCAGTCGTACGATTGAACCATACACATGGTTCAATCGCATGAATGGGCCAGCAGCATCTAATATGGGCCGATGCCTATATATACAAGTTTCATTGTGTAGAGAGATAAGGATTTCTTAAGGATTTCTTAAGGATTTCTTAAGGATTTCTTAAGGATTTCTGAAAGGATCTTGGAATAGGGTTCCGAGAGTGAGTCTTCCCGGGGCCTAGGGCTGCCGGATGAGAGGGGAGATCATGCTTGATTTTCCCTTGCCAGGAGTCTTGATTCTTATGTTGTAACGAGCTTGTAATCGTTAGGTTTTATCAATGAAATCATTCGATTATAGCTCGTATTATTGTTTGTCTCTTGGTTTGTGCTGTTTATCCTTCCGTCAAGATTATGCTCGGATGTTTATCGATCCAAAACCGACTTCACAAGAATTGATTAGAAATCGATCAGGAACAAGCTTTGAAGTTGGAGTAGGGTTTCTTGACGCTTTGGACGACTAGGTTATCAGTATGTGTCGAAATTCTATTAAGTGTCCCATTTTTCCACGAATTAGGTGGTATTTATAGGTTATGGGTTTCCAATCGTATGATGGAACCATTAGCATGGTTCAGTCGTGCGACTGAATCATGCGATTGATCCATACACATGACTGCAGGTTCAGTCGTGCGACTGAGTCAATCTTATGTCTCAATCGTGTGACTGATCCAGTCTCTTGGTTCAGTCGTGTAACTGGTCCATTAGCATGAGATATTCATGCATATGGTTCATTAGCATGGTCCATTCACATGAAGACTCATACGACTAAGTTTGAACACAATTCTCAATCATTATTGACTAAGAACTATGCACAACAGCCTCAAACCTATATACTAAGTTTATTATACTTCAACACACAATAATACAATGAAATATTAAACATTATAAGCATCAACCACATATTATATTTCATTCAAATCATTCATTATATAAGTGTAAGACATGACAGACATATACATTAAGCACATAAACTAGGTACATATATGTATCAACATGAAGTTTCTTCTCCTAGTTTGGTTCTTGGGTGTCCAACGTATCTTGTTCTTTGTATAGGTTGAGTTTCTCTTTTTGGCTGCATATGTAGCTATATATTAATTATATTACCATCACACCAAATTGTACTCGATTTATAATGCAGGATCGGTATTGGTCACTAAACACTTGTTTTTTCTCAGACATACTTAATCACACTCGGTTAGATGATGTAGAATCCCACTAAGAGTTGATAATAATATACTAAGTAACTAGGAACACAAGATGTAATGTTCAAGGTACTTGTATATATTACTTCTCAACTCAGAGTATTACAAGATTCTTACAAGCATATTACATGAGTTACAATGAGAAACTATATATACTATCACCTACAATCGGATATACTTTGATACCGGCTAGAAACCCATGACTAAAGCAAATACTACATTGCTAAAGACAAGGTATCTTAGATAAAATATTATCTAATATTTGGTAGTCATGACATATCTATAACTTACCTTTTTTCATTAACTAAAGTTAGTAATTGTACTAATTGATAAAGGATAAATAATGAAATAAAGTATGGTCAACTACATCGGAGTAGGAACAACACCATGTAGTATCTTGGAGATTAGTAGCAAAGTGTCAGAAGGACCACACTTGGGTCCACTACTTCGTAGGAGGTTCTTTTGAAGGTTATCTGGCTTAGGAAGAACAAGTTCTTTCAAAGACACTTATATTTCGGAAGAAGCTATTTCTTTAAGGATTGAAGCTTTTTTCAGGTCTTTATACTTTAGAACTCATTTTTTTGATTTCTTGTAAGTGTTGATCTTCGGAAGAAGGAAGACTTTGTCTTCGGAAGTTGGAGTTTTCCTTTGGAAGCTTCCTCAGACATAAGCTTTGGAAACTCAGCATTTTCCTTCGGAAGAACTTTATTTGTCTTTGGAAGTTCTTCATCAGTTGTACCAAAATTGTCTAAGTGTTTGGTTTTGGTTGCACTAGCCTTACTTGATCCAACAAACTCCTGCTTTCCTAATGGTACCAAAATTGACGTGAGTTGTAATCATACCCTCATCTAACTTTGGTTGCTGATCTTTCCTTTTCATCTTTCTATCTTTATTTCAATTCTTCTACAATCTTGGTCCTGGTGGTTAGCTCAGCCAGATAAAGATTGCTTAGATGATTTTTAATATGAGCAGCTATCTCAGAGTTGGAGGGGTTGGCGAATGGGTTCTACGCTAACTCCGCAATGTCAAACCTACTTAAGTGTAGCAGAGATAAGGAATTAAGCTTATTCATCTCACCATTCTCTCTCTCAATAAGAACGTTATGAGAAAAGTCTTCAAACCTCCATTGGATTATCTTCTTTCTTGTCACAAGGGGCTGACTTGGTACTCTGTCCTTTTTTCTTTGAATCTAGTAGAGTCACCGTCCTTCTCTTAGCTTCTTCTCCTCTTCATTTAGTGAGTCAGATTTGAGGCCAAGGAGTTTAACGACTTGGTCCAATGTTCCTCTTGCCATATCAAGGAATTGTTCTCTAGTGAGGGAACACAAGGAACCATCAACAAAGGTTAGCTTGACTAACCCCTCCTCATAAGAGATATCACTCAAAGTTTTACATTTGATGAGCTTCGTCTTGATCTTTTTTAATCCCTCTAAGTAGAGATACTTGGAAGGCTGAGAGGATTACATGGGTGGTTATTGGGTAGCTAATGGTGTTTGGGTTCTTTGGAGTGTTTTGGGTTTGAAGATGGGTAGTTGAGGTGGTTGTGGTGAGGAAGAGGGTATGGTTGATGATGTGGGTTCTAGAGTGTATGGTTCAGTGGTTGGCTTAGCTTTGATGGGAAAAGGGAAAGGAATAAGTTTAGATTGGGGTTGGGGTTTAGGTGTTAGTCTTGAGGTCATCTCCTATACTTTCTTCTACATCTTTATCCTTCTTCTTGAGGAAATTTCAGCCTTGATGTCACTAACACGTCGATGCAGGGTCTTCTTGGACATAGGACCAACTTGCCTGCAAAAAAAGCCACGAGCCTTTAGATAGTCTTTCATCCAAGCTTTGTCACCTAGCTTTGTGACATCAGCAAGTCTAGTTTCTTCCTCCTCCTTTTCCTTCTCCTTTCCTTTTAAGCTTTTCTAACCTTTCTTCCTCTAGAAGTTCTTACGTAGTCATCTTCCATTTCCCTTTGGTATCTTCGGATGTTCTAGACTTTGGAGATTTTGTGTAGAGGTTTCAGGTTAAGAGGTGGTGATTGGAGGAAGTGGTAATGATGTTGTTTGAGAGAGAGGTCGGTTGAGGAAATCCTTATTATTTGCCTTAGATGCTAGTTTGAGAATTGCATCTGTGATAACCAGATCATCAGATAAGGAGAATAACCCTTCCACAGCTTCCATCTCAACTTCAAGTTGTTGAATGGCAGACCTATCCTCTAAAGTCTTAACCTTGGATTCAAGGTTTGAGACATTAGAAAGTAGGTCTCTAATGGCATGTTGCAGACTTTCCTTATTTTCTTTAGAAGAATCATAGGAAGATGAGGTAACATACCTAGTATGTTCATCCTCACCACCGATTGTGGTTTTTTTGTCACCCTAGTTTTCCTTGACTAATGATTTCTCTTTTAGAGTCATTAAAGGGTAAGGTTGCCATAGATTTAATCTCAGAGATATTACCAATGTCATAAGGATCTAGTGAGGCTCCTTCAATAGTGGTTGCTGAATTTACACACCACATCAGTGGGAGTTACCTCAGTTGTGGCTTGTTGATAAAGGCTAGAGATCAGGGGTCTCTCTAGGCTCAGTTGATCCTTTGATGAGTGTTGTCGATCAACTTCATGGCCTTAAAGAGACATAATCTCCTAATTAGTTTCGATATATATAAAGGTTAATCCTAATGACCTTGGAATTTGGTCAATTTCTATTGGCATTTAGCCTATGAAAAGCCCGTCCTTTTTGGTTGCTCAGGAGAATATAGTGACTCATCCTGAGGGATATCAGCTTGGGGTTTGGGCTCATAGGATTGAGATTGAGGAGACTCAATACCCCTATTAAGGTAAAAAAAATGAAGGAAGGTGTAACCTCAGACTAATTAGGAGCCTTTGTTTCCACTCTAGTCATTTTGGATTGAACAAGGGGATTTGTTCAAATAGAGTAGATTGAAAAAAGGGTTCTTTTGGGACTTTTCTGGTATGTGATTTTGATGGGGTGAAAGGTAAAGTTGATATTATAAGGGTTATTGCTGTTGTGGGATCATCTCCTGTAGGCTTTACAGGGATGTCACCAGGAGCTATGGAGTGTGTCTTCTAGTGAAATTGGTGGACATCCTCTTCAGCACTTTAAAGATGGTCGGCCTCATGTGAAGGATAGGTTGAGCAGCTGCACAACCAAGCATGTTTTGGTCCAAGTTATAGTTAATAATATGCTGAGTGAACCTGGGATACATATAAAATATCTCCCTTTGAAGATTACCCATTAAATTGTTTAGCACAAATATTGAGTTATTGAAGCGAAGGCCTTTTTCCAACCCATGAACTAGGCCTCCTAGTTCATATGGGATGTGATCCCATCCCACAGACTTGTTTGAAGAATAGTGAAGGACTATGTGCAGCATGAACTTCCAATGATAAAAGAAGATAAATTTGTACACTATAGACCTACTCACAACAACGCCATATCCTATTTGGGCATATGTGTTGTCAATGTTAGCCTTGGAGAAATCCGTAGGAGAGCCTTCATCATGGAACTCTAGATGCTCTCTGATGACATGTTCATATATGATCAATTGTTGACCAATAGATGTAATCAGATATTTGAATCTATGCTCATCAAATGCTTTGGTGAACAAATCAACATATTGTTCATTTAAATCAACTTTGATTAGTTTGATTAGATTTTTCTCATGAATATCTCTTATAAAATGATACCTGATGTCAATATGTTTTGTCTTGGAGTGCTTCATAGGTAGCATTGTTGTTGTTAATGTGGACAGGAGTACTGATGAAGTTGAATCCATAAACTATCATCTAGTTTTAAATCCACAGCAGTAGATGTTGAAACACAATATTGTTTCTTGCATTGCCATGAGATGATCCTTCCACCAAGAAATTGACATCCTCTTGTCTTGATTTCTTATTGATATTGCAGCCACCATAATTACTATTAGAATAGCCATAGACATTGAAATTCTTGTTATGTGGATACCAAAGACCGAGTTTAGGTGTTCCTTTAAGGTATCTATGAATTCTCTTGGCAAAAACTAGGTCAGACACCTTTGGAGCAGCCTTATATCTTGCATAGATGCAAGTTGCAAATATGATATCAAGTCTACTTGCTGTGAGATACATCAGAGAACCAGTGATTGCCCTTTACTGATGTTGATCAGCATACACCCTCTTATAGTCAGGACAAAGATTATGATTTCTAGTTATTGGTATCATGGTTGGTTTATAATCTTTCATATCAAATCTCTCTAAAATGTCAGATACATATTTAGATTGATTGATAAAGAACCCGTCCTTCATTTGCTTCACTAAATTCCAAGGAAAAAGTAAAATTTTCCATGGAACTCATCTAAAATTTTTTCTTCATGAGGCTCTCAAAGTCTATGTATATTTGGTCATTTGAGGAACCAGATATGATGTCATCAACATAGAATTGTACAAGCAAAATGTCTTTCTTGGAATTCCTTATGAATAAGGTCTTGTCAATAGTTCCTCCTATGTAACCATCATCAGGAGAAACTGAGATAGAGTTTCATACCACAGCCTAGGTGCTTGGTGCAGCCGATAGAGAACTTTCTCCAATTTGCACACATAGTTGGGGTGTGGGTCTTCAAATCCTAGAGGCTGGCACACATAGACTTCCCTATCTATATTTCCATATAGAAAGGCACACTTGACATCAAGTTAGTAGATAGTAAAATTTTTGGATGCAACATAAGCAACAAAGATCCTCACTGCCTTAAGTCTCGCTAGTAGGGCAAAGAGACCAGTATAATCAATTACTTCATTTTGAGTGTATCCTTGAACTACTAGTCTTGCCTTGTTCTTGATGATCAAGCCTCTATCATCTCTCTTTTTCCTGAAACCCATTTAATGCCTATTGGTACTTGAATAGCCGGTAGTGGAAATAGGTTCCAAACCATTTGTCGTTTGAATTGAAGCAATTGCTCCTGCATTGATTCAACACAGCTACTATCCTTTAGGCATCTTCTAATGTCATGGGTTCCATCTGAGGTAAGAAGCATTAGTACAAGCAGACATTCCTATTGTGAGTCCTTTGTTCACACACCCTCAAAGATATCTCTAATAATGTTCTTAGATGGATGATTGTTATGAATCCTGAGCCTTGGGATCATATCCAATTACAGAGATAGATCCAAATTGGACATGTTTGGCTCTAGAACTTGAACACTTGGACCAACTATTGTTTCATATTCATTCAATAAGGCTTGATTGAATGAATGAGAAATAACATAAAATTCAGTAATATGTGAAGCAACATTAACAGTTTCTTGTTCCTTTAAAATGCCATTTCCTTTAGCTTGTTGTTGTGTAGTGTGACTAGATGAGTTTTTAGGCTCACTAGGTTGAGAACTTGTTGAAGCTCCACTATCTCTTAAGATTGTTATACTCTCAGATCTAATAGTGGTGGGAGCTTGATTCTTAGCAACTCTTGCAGAACTTGGAATAGGTTTGGCTTACTCAAATAGTTGGTCATCATCAGAATCACTTTGAGTACCTATTCCAGCTAAAACATTCTCACAAGAAGGTTTAGAATAGTTTGGAAACAATTTTAAATCAAACATATGATCAAGGACATTCCCCTAACACAATGAGTGTGCTTATTAACAACAATGTTGTATTATTCCTAAAATTGATGATTTTTGATGTTGTAAATTCTATAAGCAATAGGATTTGAGGAATATCCAATAAATATAGCATGATCTGACTTTTCAGCATTTCTTTCCATATTGTCTTTTGTGTTAAGTATGGTACACCTCTGCGAAAGGACCTTAGAAAGCCAATGAACGGTGGCCTCTTGTTCCGTAGCTCATAAGGGCTTTTTCCATGTGGCATAACAAGACCTCTATTATGCACATAGAATGTAATGTTGACTACCTCTACCCAGAATGATAGAGACAACTTTGAACCAACTAACATAGTCTGAGCAACCTTAATTAGTGTCTTGTTCCTCCTCTCAGCAACACCATTTTGTTTAGAAGTTATAGGAGCACTGTATTGTCTGGGAATGCCTTTCGAGTTACACAATGAGTCAAGAACTTGATTCTTAAACTGAGCTATGAATCCTAGGATCACAGTCAGGAATTATCAATGTTAGATTGAAATCGATTTAATGATTGCAGAATGATCATTAATAGTTGCTCAATTGATTAATTATTAAAAATCAATGACAATGAATATTAATCCTATAATACAGATTGATATCAACACAATACGAAAAGAACAAGATTTGATTCAAAAGTATTTCACTAAAACTTATTAATGATTATAGATGAACAAACGATGACTGATATAAATAATGATTTCTTGAAACGTGTTGATATTTGAGATGTGTTGATGTGATGGCTGCTAGGATTTTATGCTAATTGTGTTAAAGCTATTTGAAAATTTTCATTAGTCTTTATGTTTTAGTTTTTGTCATAGTATAGGGACTTCTTGTGTAAATATATGTTCTTTTTATTTCTTTATTAGTATAAATAGGATTATATTTATTTTGTGGGGGACACGCATAATTTAGACTTTGAGAACTCTTTATGTACATCGTAATCCTTGCGAATATCAATGAAACTTCTATGAATTTTTCTGATAATTGCATTGTTGATTACATTGTTCATATAATTGTCAATTGCATCTTATCTTTTATATAGATTGATCTATTTGAACCTATTGAATGGTATCAGAGCCTCGGGTTTAGTGATTTGGAGCTTGAAATGAACTTTAAGCCCTTGTGAATCACTTGAATCTGTGTTTTGATAACAATTGTTCAATAAATTGTTGAATTCAATTGTGTTTCATCACTAGAAACAGGATTTGAATCATAATTGAGTGAATTAACATCTTCAAAACTGAAGTTTTTGTCAGATTTGAGTTTGAACAGTTCTTCAAACGTCGAACACAAATTTAAGAAAAATTGTGATCAATTGTTGTTAATTGAAGGAAAATGTTGTTAAAGTATTGTTAATCGCTACATTTTACACTTAATTGAAGAATTTTATATCAATTAATCAAGTTTTGAAAAGTTTGTAAAGATCAGATTATTACGAAAATGATGAATTAGGCGTTTGGGTGTTGAAATCATCTGAAAAATTAACCAAGCGTTTAGGCGAATGAACACTGTTCAAATGCTTTAACACTGTTTAGGCATATTCTGAGTGGAAGGTTTTACACTATTTGTGGGATTTTTAGCACTATTTGGACTTTTTTCAGAAACCAAGTCTTAGGCGCTTTGGAACCGTTTAGGCGCTTTGGAATAGTTTGGGCATTTTGTAACTGTTTAGGAGTTTCTAGATTGGGTGTTTTAGAAATTCACTAAGGCATTCCCATAGACGTTTTTAAGACAAAGTGGGTGCTTCACTACTGTTCAAGAGCATCATATTTAGATTTTTCTTTCAACACTTAGAATTTTTTTAAATTTATAATCCATAGCTATTTTCATTTCTTTATTTCATTTTCAATCTAAAAACAACAAAAATTGTATATTTTCTTAATCTCATAACTTAAACATGGTTAAGTCTAAAGAATCTGAGAATAGAGTACCAAAGTTAAAGAACAGAGCTCACCTCAAGAACCAGTCACTCAGGCTGAAACATCATTTGAATTCTATTGATATTGATTTGTGGAAATCAATAGAAAAAGGACCTCACATTCCTTTCACTTCTAATGGTCTTGAAAGAGGCTTTGTATACACAAAAGATTCACAAGAGCCTTACCCAGAAGATGGTTTACATGGGGATGATTTAAAGAAGGTGAAGAATAATATAAAAGCCTATATTCTCAAAAGTAGGAATGGGTTATGCCCTTGATGGTATGTTTAAGATGAATGTAACTGTTGTTAAAATGAAATAAATAAGAATACTACTTCTATTCATATGCTTGAGTCTTCAAATATTTGGCATGGTAGACTAGGACATGTATATTATAATTCTATTTGTTGTTTAATAAATTTAAAATGTATACCTACATTCCATATTGACACCAACACTAAATGTGAAACATGCATTGAAACAAAAATTACAAGATCATCATTTAAATCGATTGAAAGAATAACCGAAACCCGTTGTTTAATTCACACCGACATATGTGAATTAAAAGTACACCCAACAAGAGGTGGAAATAAATATTTCATCACTTTTATTAATGATTGCACTATATATTGCTATGTATACTTACTTAAATGTAAGGATGAGGCACTTGACAAATTTATCTTGTATAAATATGAAGTTGAGAATCAACTAAACAAGAAAATTAAAGTTGTGTGAAGTGATAGAGGTAGTGAATATGTTGCACCATTTGCTGATTTACGATTGCACTATATAGAAAATTAATGTACGACACCTTACTCACAACAATCAAATGGAATTGCGGAACGGAAAAACCATACCTTAAAAGAGATGATGAATGCCATGTTGATAAGCTCTAGGATGAGCCATGACATATGTGGGGAAGCAATCCTGTCGGACAATTATTTTTTATATAAAATACCACCAGAGAAAATGGATGTCACCCCTTATGAGTTATGGATGGGTAGAAAACCATCATATATTTATCTCAAAGTGTGGGGGTGCCTAGCTAAGGTGACTGTACCACTATCTAAAACATAAAAACTAGGACCTAAAACTGTTGTTGCATATTAATTGGATATGCTCAAAACAGTAATGCACATTGATTTCTTGTATAAAAGTCCAAGAATCCTAATATACAAAAGAACACTATCATGGATATAAGGTCGGGGAACGCTTCATATTTTGAAAATGTGTTTCTAATGCGAGGACAAAGATATGAATCTTCATCATCGTGGTTTTATGATGGAGGTGCAAGTTCATCAACACAAATTGATGACATAGTTCATGATAGTCAACATGAACTACCTGAGGTAGAAGAGGGAGAAATTAGACGATGTGAAGGAAAAGGGTTGAGAAATGCTTTGGTGCAGACTTTGTAAGTTTTATAGTGAGGGTGTGCCTAATACCTATCGTAAAGCGGTATCCTCTTCGGAAGGACCTCAATCGAAAGAGGCAATCAAGAATGAAATTTATTCAATTCTCACAACTACACTTGGTAGCTAGTAGAACTTCCTCTTGGCTGTAACCCGCTCGGATATTCTTGGATATTCAAAAAAGGATGAAAGCCGATGGAAGTATTGATAAATACAAAACAAGGTTAGTATTCAAAGGTTTTAGACAAAAATAAGGTCTAGACTATTTTAATTCTTACTCATCTGTGACTCGCATAACCTCGATAAGAATGGTTATTGCTATTGCGGCATTAAGAAATTTGGAAGTACAACAAACTGATGTCAAAACTGCATTTCTAAATAGCGATTTAAGAGAAGAGATTTACATGGAGCAACCTGAGGGTTTCTTTGACCATGGTCAAGAGGGTAAAGTATGTAAACTGGTCAAGTTATTGTATGGCTTAAACTAGGCTCCAAACAGTGACACCAAAAATTTGATTGTGTCATGATTGACAACGGTTTCAAAATAAATGAGTGTGACAAATATGTATATGTGAAAGATACACCTAGAGGTTATGTAATTTTATATCTTTATTTAGATGATATGCTTATCATTAGGAGTAATGATAAAATAATAAGATCTACAAAGGACATGTTGATAGGAATATTTGACATGAAAGAAATGAGTTTAGCGGATGTAATTTTAGGAGTGAAAATTATTCGAACCCAAGATGGTCTTGTGTTAAGTAAAGCTCATTATGTGGACAAGATTCTTGAAATATAGGTGAGGGTGTTGCTCAGTTAGAGTATTCAAGAATTATTGGTAGTCTAATGTATCTAAAGACATGTACTAGACCCGACTTAGCATACGCGGTGAGTAAGATAAGTAAATATAAACCAAGCTCAAAAAATTGGAAGATTATAAAAAGGGTTCTTAGATACATAAGATACACAAGATACTACGGAATGCATTATACCTCTAACCCAGCCGTGATTGAAGAATACACTGGTGAAAAGTAGATATCTGATATAAAAGAATCCAAAACAACAAGTGGGTATGTGTTCTTAGTTAGTGGAGCAGCAATATCTTGGAGGTCATCCAAGCAAACCATTATAGCTAGATCCACAATGGAATCGAAATTTATCACCTTGGATAAAGTCAAAGAAGAGGCTGAATGGCTACGTCAATTTCTGGAAGACATTCCAAGATAGCCAAAGTGGTTATCAGATATTTGCATACATTGTGACCCCCCTGTGAATCTCTACCGAGATTCCATCTGTGTCCACCCGGACGATAGAGTTGGCTCCGCGCTTTATGGCATTTCCAAAAAGACAAAAATCCAATCCCGCAAGACTTTATAACCAGTCTAAATATAAGTACGGCGACTTGTACCCGGCCTTTTTCCTCCACCTACCGGGCTAGGTAATTGTTAGCCTAAAGCTCAATGTACAATGGCAAATCAAGGCACATCAGGCGTAGACATAACACAATACGACAACCAATATTAAGGGTGTTATCACGATTGACCATTTCAAGTCAAAAGATAACATTGCGGACCCATTAACCAAAGGCTTAAGCACTTAAATAGTTTGTAAGTTGTCAAAAGGAATTGGACTAAAGCCCATGGAAAAGGGCAGTATGAAGGAAACCTAACCTATTTGACCGGAGATCCCAAGATCTAGATATGTATGAAAACATCATAAACATAATTAGATACGTAGCATCACATAAACATCACATATTCCATCACACATCATCATAAACATCATCCATCATCCATTCACAAACACATACACATGCACAACAAGTACATGTCATCATAGAAGATAACCGACCCTCCACGGGACAGTGGGGGTTCGGGGGCGGTAGCCCCTGACAGCGGGGTCCTAGGGGCAACGCCCCTTGCTAGCGTCGCACTGATAAAATCAATCTTCCTGTTAAAACCTCTTAAAATCTTGGTCATTTAAATCATATATTTATTATGCATTTCCAGCCCCAAAAAAGCTTAAAACCTTTAAATAGGGAATCTAGAACTCACCTGGACTAAGTGAGTAACTTCTCAATCAAGCTTTCTAAGTAAGGGTCACACTATGCAACCTGCAGATAAATTAACACTTAAAGGAGTTAATTTCTGCCTAATTTCACTTCCAGATCAGCAGTTTCATAGCTAGTTTCGCGAGCAGCTTCGATGTTGTTTTCGCTGGCATCTTCACTGGCAGGTTTGCTGTTAGATTTGCGCAACTTTCGTTGGAAAACCGTGTCTGTGAAACTACCTAAGAAACTATAGTTTCGCAATAAGTCTTCATAGTTTCCCTAGACGACTACACAATTTCGCTGGATGAATATAACTGTTGTTACAAAAATAAGACTACTACTTCTATTCATATGCTTGAGTCTTCAAATATTTGGCATGGTAGATTAGGACATGTATATTATAATTCTATTTGTTGTATAATAAATTTAAAATACATTCATACATTCCATATTGACACAAACTCTAAATGTGAAACATGCATTGAAACAAAAATTACAAGATCATCATTTAAACTGACTGAAAGAATAACCGAAACCCTTGGTTTAATTCACACTGACATATGTGAATTAAAAGCACACCCAACAAGAGGTGGAAATAAATATTTCATCACTTTTATTGATGATTGCACTATATATTGCTATGTATACTTACTTAAAAGTAAGGATGAGGCACTTGACAAATTTATCTTGCATAAATATGAAGTTGAGCATAAACTAAACAAGAAAATTAAAGTTGTGTGAAGTGATAGAGGTAGTGATATGTTGCACCATTTGCTGATTTACGTGCAAAACGTGGTATAATACATGAATGTACGACACCTTACTCACCACAATCAAATGGCATTGCGGAACGGAAAAACGATACCTTAAAAGAGATGATGAATGCCATGTTGATAAGCTCTAGGATGAGCCATGACATATGTGGGGAAGCTATCCTCTCGGACAATTATTTTTTATATAAAATACCACGAGAGAAAAGGGATGTCACCCCTTATGAGTTATGGATGGGTAGAAAACCATCATATATTTATCTCAAAGTGTGGGGATGCCTAGCTAAGGTGACAGTACCACTATCTAAAACTCAAAAACTAGGACCCAAAACTGTTGTTGCATATTCATTGGATATGCTCAAAACAGTAATGCACATTGATTTCTTGTATATAAGTCCAAGAATCCTAATATACAAAATAACACTATCATGGAGATAAGGTCGGGGAACGCTTCATATTTTGAAAATGTGTTTCTAATGCAAGGACAAAGATATGAATCTTCATCATCGTGGTTTTATGATGGAGGTGCAAGTTCATCAACACAAATTGATGACATAGTTCATGATAGTCAACATGAACGACCCGAGGTAGAAGAGGGAGAAATTAGACGAAGTAAAGGGGAAAGGGTTGAGAAATCCTTTGGTCCAGACTTTGTAAGTTTTATAGTTGAGGGTGTGCCTAATACCTACCGTAAAGCGGTATCCTCTTCGAAAGGACCTCAATCGAAAGAGGCAATCAAGAATGAAATTTATTCAATTCTCACAACCACACTTGGCAGCTAGTAGAACTTCCTCCTGGTTGTAACCCGCTTGGATATTTTTGGATATTCAAAAAAAGATGAAAGCCAATGGAAGTATTGATAAATACAAAACAAGGTTAGTAGTCAAAGGTTTTAGACAAAAAGAAGGTCAAGACTATTTTAATACTTACTCACCTCGGACTCGCATAACCTCGATAAGAATGGTTATTGCTATTGCGGCATTAAGAAATTTTGAAGTACAACAAATTGATGTCAAAACTACATTTTTAAATAGTGATTTAAGAGAAGAGATTTACATGGAGCAACCTGAGGGTTTCTCTACCCATGGTCAAGAGGGTAAAGTATGTAAACTGGTCAAGTCATTGTATGGCTTAAAGCAGGCTCCAAACAGTGGCACTAAAATTTTGATTATGTCATGATTGAAAACGGTTTCAAAATAAATGAGTGTGAAAAATATGTATATGTGAAAGATACACCTAAAGGTTATGTAATTTTATATCTTTATGTAGATGATATGCTTATCATTAAGAGTAATGATAAAATAATAAGATCTACAAAGGACATGTTGATAGGAAGATTTGACATGAAAGAAATGAGTTTAGCAGATGCAATTTTAGGAGTGAAAATTATTCGAACCCAAGATGGTCTTATGTTAAGTAAAGCACATTATGTGGACAAGATTCTTGAAATATAGGTGAGGGTGTTTCTCACTTAGAGTATTCAAGAATTATTGGTAGTCTAATGTATCTAAAGACATGTACTAGACCCGACTTAGCATACGCGGTGAGTAGGCTAAGTAAATATACTAGTAATCCAAGCTCAAAAAATTGGAAGAGTATAACAAGGGTTCTTAGATACATAAGATACACAAGAAACTACGGAATGCATTATACCCGTGACCCAGCCGTGATTGAAGAGTACACTAGTGCAAAGTAGACATCTGACATAAAAGAATCCAAAACAACAAGTGGGTATGTGTTCTTAGTTAGTGGAGCAGCAATATCTTGGAGGTCATCCAAGAAAACCATTATAGCTAGATCCACAATGGAATCGAAATTTATCACCTTGGATAAAGTCGAAGAAGAGGCTGAATGGCTACGTCAATTTCTAGAAGACATTCCAAGATGGCCAAAGTGGTTAAGGATATTTGCATATATTGTGATAGTGATTGGCAATTCGTAGAGCCTAAAGCTCAATGTACAATGGCTAATCAAGGCACATCAGGCGTAGACATAACACAATACGACAACGAAAATTAATGGGTGTTATCACAATTGACCATGTCAAGTCAAAAGATAACATTGTGGACCCATTAACCAAAGGTTTAAGCACACAAATAGTTTGTAAGTTGTCAAAAGGAATTGGACTAAAGCCCATGGAAAAGGGGAGTATGAAGGAAACCTAACCTATTTGACCGGAGATCCCAAGATCTAGATATGTATGAAAACATCGTAAACATAATTAGATACGTAGCATCATATAAACATCACATATCCCATCACACATCATCATAAAAATCATGCATCATCCATTCACAAACACATACACATGCACAACAAGTACATGTCATCATAGAACATAACCGACCTTCCACGGGACAGTGGGGGTTCGGGGGTGGTAGCCCCTGACATCGGGGTCCTAGGGGAAATGCCCCTTGCTAGGGTAGCACTGATAAAATCAATCTTCCTGTTAAAACCTCTTAAAATCTTTGTCATTTAAATCATATATTTATTATGCATTTCCAGCCCCAAACAAGTTTAAAACCTTTAAATAGGGAATCTAGAACTCACCTGGACTAAGTGAGTAGCTTCTGAATCAAGCTTTTAAGCAAGGGTCACACTACGCAACCTGCAGATAAATTAACACTTAAAGGAGTTAATTTCTACCTAATTTCGCTTCCAGATCAGCAGTTTCACTGCTAGTTTCGCCAGCAGCTTCGATGTTGTTTTCGCTGGCATCTTCACTAGCAGGTTTGCTGTTAGATTTGCGTAACTTTCGTTGGAAAACCGTGTCTGTGAAACTACCTGCGGAACTATAGTTTCGCAATAAGTCTTCATAGTTTCCCTAGACAACCACGCATTTCGCTGGATGAACCCTTAATTTCACAGAACGGGCTGAAATTACGAACTAACCCATTTTTGACCGAAAACTTCAATATTTTACACCAAAAACCTCGGTTTATCACCCAATTAGCTATATCTAAGTTTCCTACATATTTTCTTACATAAAAACGTGACTTTTGGGTGATTATTTACCATTTTCAAAAACCCCCAAGCCCTAAAATCCGGGTTTACATCATAAGGAATGATAAAATGATATGTCTTACCTGGATTCTTGGTTTTTTCTTGTTCTTTGGATGCCCACGAACACCGATCTTCAATCCTGTGATCAACCGAGGCTTGAATCTTCAGCTCCTCACCACTTTCTGTCTCTAATCTCTCTCTAGAAATTAGTATTGAGTTGCAAATGAAACTTGCTCAAGCTAATTCGTTTATATATATCGCGCGTTCCCGAGACCTTAAGCTCGTCAAACACATAACCCGCAAGGTTTACTCAGTCCATACTCCATTTCTAGCTTATTTTCTACAAATAATCCCGGCGAAGCCCCATTATTATTATTTGGCATGTTTAGACTTCATTCCAGGCGTTACATGAGGAGTGTGTGAAGATGGTTAAAGATGATGACTTGAAGGCTAAGGTTGTGATAGAGGGTGAAGATGAGAAGGTGTTGAAAGCTAGAAACCAGACTAAAGAATATAGGAAAGAGAAGATTGATGTTGCAACCATTGTTTAGGATAACAAGAGTAATCCGGTGTGCCAATAGGAAAAGGCTTTAGCAGCAGAGGAGGTGGGATTGACTCTTCCATATGAGGTAATTCAAATTATGTGTTCATCAGCTTGCAAAATAAGGCTATTTGGTGTGTATAAAGTAAATCATCTGTTGCTCGATAATTAAAAGGAGTTAAAGAATTAATGAAGAGTTTAAAATAAACAAGTCATAATATTTTGTTTAATTAAATGAAGCCTTTAAAGAAAATGACACATAAAAAGAACTATCTTGGAAAGAAATGTTGAGATCAATACTTTAACTAAAAGAGTTGCTCTTATTGAATTTGAAACTAGTAAACTTGAGTCAAAACTTGTTAAAGGGACAAATTCTGGGATGAAACATGATGATTTGTGAAAATCACAAAGGGGTATAGGGTTATGTTGATACATGTGTTCCTAGTTTAAGTGCTTAAATATAAAAGTCTTTCATGTCTTACATATGTGTAATGTAATTGTTCAATGAGATATGATATGATTTTGATGTTTATTTGTCTTTGAATATTTCATATTATTATTATATTTAGTATAATTCATATGTATGAACATCTTATATGGGTTTGAGGTTGTTGTTGATAGTTCTAAGCCAATAATGATTGAGAAATGTGTTCAACCTTGTTGGGTGATTATTCATGCTAATGGACCATACTTATGGACCATACACATGAATATATCATGCTTATGGACCAGTCGCATGACTGAACTAGGAGACTAGATCAGTCGTATGATTGAGATGTAAGATTAATTTAGTCGGACGACTGAACCTTAAAGAATGAAATCGTTTGGGACTTTAAAAGAATGCAATCGTTCAAAATGCAAAATTCGAAGTATAAGTCTGAGATGTCTAAGCAACATAAAAGGAAAATTATAGTTAAGCTAGCTGCTACTAAGGTAACATAGAGAAAGTAGACCTAGAGGTTGCTAGACCCTCTGATAATATGTCGGTAGATTTAACACAATAGATTAATAGACCTCGTTGGTGATTTCAAGTTCAAACTAATTTGTTCAACAAGCTATCGATTATCATCTTATCCCTGGTTAACACAATCAACGAAGTTCCAATAAGTGGTGACGAGCAAAATAAACGTCACAAATGTGTGCAGATGACCATAAAAATGAGCAAAGCACATGAAAATTGCAAAATGCAATCAAGCAAATAACCCATGTTGTTAGTGTGATCTGTGTAAAAAGAAAATAATTGCTCAAACAAGAAGATAGGTTATGTGCCTCTCTGCTGTGCGGTGGCACTAACATGAGAATAAGCATAACCTAAATATTTTGGAATTCATTGTTGTTTGCCCCTCTTTGCTCTGCGGTGGCACTGACCTGAGGCTTAGCATCTCTTTGAAAGCGCTAGAATAGTTTCTTCTTGAATACTACCCGTAGACCGCTCAAAAATCTCTTGAGGAACATTGATTACCATATAAGCGTGGGATCCACAAATGCATGTTGAAATAATTAAACCCTAAATTATAACCAATGTGTGTCAAAAATCTATGTATGGATTTAAGAGGAAAAGTATACTTACAATCATCGTGGCTGCAACTCTTAAAAGTTAAAGTCACTGTGTGCATCTTGTGGCACTAGTATGATTTCCTAAACTTGAAAATGACTCCCAATGAAAACAAGAATATAGCATCAAAAAGTTTTGGTAAAATTTTCCAAGTGATTTGATATACGTGTATGATTCCATAATTGCATTGTTCCAGTTATGATCAAAGTAACTTGACGCTATACTGTCTAGGAAGAAAATCTGGTAGATACATATCTTAGGATTTCAACCTCACACAAAAATAAGAAAATATGTTTTTGCTTTGTTTCATCTATAGTTGTTTAATTTAGTAAAATTTTAGTTAATCTATTAGTTCAATGTTGGACTACGCATCGGAAGTAATATGGAAATTACTCACTTAAAAGGTCACGTCTGAGGTGATAAACTGTTTTCTAAAGTAAAATGGTCATGTCTGAGATGATCAAATGCTTGAAATGTTTTATCATTAGTTAAAAGGGTTAAGTGTCATATGGTCATAAAGTCAAAACCATAAGTATAAGCCATTCGCACAACTGGACCATGAGTATGGACTACTCGTACGATTGGCCCGTACGTATAAGCCCAATCGCACGATTAACCCACACGTATGGGCCAGACGTGCGATTGGACCATAAGCATGAGTAAACTCACACGATTGGATCACAGGAATGAACCAATCGCATGAATGGAGATGACCGATTGAGACAGTCGCACGACTAACACCTAGTCGCACGACTGAAAGTGCTTGACTGTACTAGTCACACCATTATGCATCAGTCACACGAATCAAGTGTGTGACTGGGGTCAGTCGCACGACTAGAGGAAACCCTAGTATTAAAGGAGAGGGAGTCGGTCGCAGTCATTCACCACTCCCAAATCGCCCCCAAATAGCACGACTATACCGTTACGCTGCCTAATATTTGTTTGACATCACTAGACTATTGATTATAGCGATCTAATGATTTCTAGTGATTATACAGGTAATGTGTGATGTAATCCACTCAAATGTCCAACAAATCATGCCCTAAATCGACTAAATTGAGCCCTAAACTTAACCGAGACTTAGTTTGCTAAGAAACTAATAATACTAAGTACATTGTTCAATTAAATGTTATTAAGTGTTATGTTGGTCATTTGCGAGACTAATGAGCCAAACCGCACGACTGGCTGAATTTGGATTGAACGAATAGTGTGACACGCGAATTTGAATTTGAATTGATCGAACAGTCTGTCATGTGAATGGACACCCTGATGAACTTCAATCGCATGACTGAGCTGGGCGAATGGCTAAACCACACGACTGCACCATACGTATGAGTTCAGTCGCACGAATGGTGTAAACACATGAGATATCATACGACTAAGCCTAGTTGCATGCTCAGTCGTACGTATGAGCAAATAGCACGACTAGATCTCAGTCACACAACTCATTCACACGACTAGATCTCAGTCGCTCAGTTCATCCGCACAACAGAACAAAAGACTTCAAGTTCAATGAATCAAATTGTTACACTTTGACCTACCCTAACGTTTATTTACATTGTGTAACATATGGCTAGTCATTAGACTATGAGCACGAAGCATAACATTTGTTATCATCTAAATCTGACCTTCCGAAATGCAGTGACTTCTCAGGCGTTATTACATTCTTTTGGAGATCGAGGATCTTCCGTGCTATATCGACTCCATGCACGCCGTAGTGTTCAGTTCAGCAGCCCTTCTTGGAAGGTGCGGTTGTCGACAGGACCATAGAGCCCCACTGTATTAGGAGCTCTATTTTTGGTCAGGCTATAGAGATCACTAAGAACGATCTCAGGATAGTTTTGGAGTTTGGTGATGATGTTGATTGCCCCACACGACTACACCCATTGACCGTACGAGGTTGTTTTCTACGGGCCAAGTACTCGGGGGATATCAACTCAGGTGTGCTCAACAAGAGCAACCTGTGCC